>JAODUP010000240.1:0-305000 GCA_025642065.1 Paralvinella palmiformis
GCAACAAAACTAGATAAACAATATGAATGTTGGAAAATCCCCTTTTCAGAAGTGTTTCGGGATTTAACTAAATACTCTTTTATCTTGTAAGAAATTATTTATTCATATAATATTGCTATAAATCTAAATAATGACTGTATGAAATCACTACACTATACTTGTCATGTTTAATAAAATACATTTGATAGATGTACACTTCTAAACATATTTCAGGATATAATTTCCATATATCTTCTAGCTGGATCCTGCCGGTATAAATAAACAGTAGGCCCGGTTCAGCTAAATGTGTCTCTTTTTGTTCTTTGTATAACATCTGATATTATCACCGGATCAGCCTTGTTACCCACGCTTAAAATGCCAATCCTGCCAAACTTTCAATTACGCGATATTTATTGTTAATTTGTGGCACATTAAATGCATCTTGGAATCTAAGCTTAATAGAAAACCAAACGGGAGTTCACAAGCCAGATTTGTAAATACTGCAATGATATAGTCTGCATTAACAAGGCAGATATCTATAAAAAAAAAACAGCGACAACAGGCTTTTATTGTTAGAGTGTAAATGGACTGTGTCTGGAGTGTTTTATAAACATTGAATCATTAGTGGACATAAAGGAAACATAAAATTGAGTATTTTAACATAACAAATTGTTGAAACATAGAGTTCTACCGGTTGGTGTTATTAAAATGACTTAGAAATTCTAAATGTGGAATTTCACACTTAACAAGGACTCTGGTCTTATGCTAAAGGAACACTGGCTCGCTTGGCTTGTCACTAATTGTGCATATCAGTTAAAGTAATGTTTTACTGATTCTAAATGTGCGAATTAAATGATGCGATGGCCGTATAACCCCCCCCATGAAACTAGTTCTTATAAATAGTCCAACCTCCCACCTCAAAATTGAAAAAAAAACCCAGATATTTTTGTACGATCGTAGTTTAATGCAATTGTAATTTAATACTTAGTGACTGCTGTTGCTTTTTGGAAACTGGATGACTCAATGTTTTATGTAAATGGATAGCAACTCATTATCAATATATTGGCTTGTAGTGCGATATTAAAAGACTTGAAACCCAGAAATGACCTTTAATAATTTTGGGAACATTAATTCGCATCTTGTATAATTCATAATAAGAATGATTACAAGTACAGCAATAATAATACATAGAGTGTAACTACCCCAAAACATACGAGCATGCGCACACGCTTTCGTTTTTGTGATTCAAACACAGGCTCGACTGAAATAAGTCGATATGTTTAACACTATAATATCAATTCAATGATTTAGCAGTATATACTGGACAAAAATATTATAATAATTGCCGATGATGAAGGAATTCCCTTTCGCGATATTTATCAGAACATTGATTGTTGAAGCAGGATATTTTTTATCCAATTATTAAGAATATGCTCTACCTGGCTTAGAAACGAGGCAGTATCACGACACGCGCGAGCACGTGACCATGACTGTTAATTGTTGTTGTTCTAATATACGGCGGATTAGGACACACAGTTAATATTTTGTAGACAGTTTTGAAGGTGTTGTTTGTTGTTGTAAAATATGAGCAGACAAGAACAGTAATGGTGTCATGAGAAGATTGAATAAATATTAAGCATATATTTTTATAATTAAAGAAAATGGCGGAAATAAAAGAATTATTTGTAAAACCAATAGAAAATATTAACTTGTTTAATTACTGTGAAATATTCTTCGACTTTTCATCCTCTTTTTCTTTTCTGTTATTCTGAGAAACTATCTTGACTTTTATCCTTAACTGGAGCACGTTATAGCTTTTGCTTTTGTCTTTGGCGAATGTGATTACCATATTACAGGAAATTGGCAATAATTAACAAGAGGTCAATAAATCTGAGCAGCGTTAATCTTGATAGATTATTTGTAAGAAAGAAAAACAATAAAGCTTGAATAACTGTGAGGTAGGTTAAATTCAGTTATTAATGTAAATACGAGGAAGGTTTTTGTTCGAAAGCACAGAAGTCGTGTTTTACATGACTTTGTCATTCAGTGAAATACAAAAAAGGAAAAAGTTGGAAAATTGGCGGTCATTATGGATATGTTTTTGTGAAGAAGTGTGTGTGCGTCTTTATATTTAAGTGCTTTACAGAAAATAGAAATGACTTTGAATAAATTCAGGTTTAAAAAGAACGAATTACAATGCTGATTTCTAAAAAGACTCTGAGATTATTACTACTTAATATAATATATTATAATAATAAACACCCCATGGAAGTGTCACGAAACTCAAGTTTTATCCAGGTTTTAATAAAGCTTTGTTGGAGACTTTCAAAATTAAAGTTATGCTGTATTCTTTTTGATGAACTGGCAATAAAAGAGAATGTGTCATACAACCCTGAGCATGATGATGTGGAAAATCTAAATATTTAGCCAGTCACAGAGTTGTGTTTATCTTGAACGTTTTACGTGTACGTGGAAGCAACCAATTATCTATTTTGTAACCAGCAGTATTTTCAAGTCCTGATTTGCTGAAATATCTTATTTTGAAGTGTATTTCAGCTGTGCAAATTGTACACCCTCTAAAATTCTAAACATTTTCGGTTTCCAGTATCGGCCACTTTCAATTAATAGATTATCATGAATCTGAATTTACGATGATCTATGTAACATTTATATTTGTTCATACTCGTAACTTATATTTAAATTGACGACGACAAACAATTGTATATCTGGGTGATGTCTTTAATCATCAATCCTTTCTGCTGTATATGTTGCAATAGCATTATGAATGTGTAGAATAATTTCAAGAAAAACTAGGAATAATTGTACATTGTTGAACATACAATATGGTACATAATTAAATATTGTGAACACTGTCTGTTACATTTTTGATGGCAGATTTAAAGTTACCAGAGTTTCTTGCATATCTAAGTTAATACGTATGAATTGTTATTTGTAGTGTCTTTCTGTACACATGTAAAATCTTGTAATTATTATGTTAAAATTCAAAATACCTGTTCTGGACTTGTACTTAATCTTAATATCTTGGTTTCTCATATATTATGTGATATTTTAGTGAGATATGAAGCACAATAATATCAGTAAATATTATAAAGCAGAACAATTCTTTTGTTGAATATTTCAAGATTAAATTAAATGTTTGATGTTGTGGGTCATATATATGGTGACGTGTGTTATTTTGATCTGAAACTACATTCATGTCATTTTATAACACGCACACATAATAAATGGCACTGATATAACTCACTGTCTCGTTTTATTTCCAGAATACATTTGCTCATTGGCTAATATATGTTTTGCATGGTGATTATGTGAAAAAAGTAAAATAGTTTTCTGAAAATACAGGAAAAATTTTAAATACTAATTTATTTATTTTAAATTTTTATTTTGAATATTCCCCTTCAATTGTTTCAATTTTAAATAAGGGCCACCTGCTGTTTGTAAACATGATGTATGTCATTTATTGAGGACTGCATGAGCACTCCCTTTCATAAGTTCAAAGTTTGACCCACTTCATGGGGAAGCCATACCAAAGAACATATATAATAAGATGGCACAGTGGGCGATAACACATGCTATTGGGTGAAATAAAGAGTTAGCAGCGCCGCCTTACGGAATACATGGTACATTGGCTTTCACAAGAGAAATCAGCAGGTGGCCTATATTTACAAATTGAAATTTTCAATTAGAACTGGGAATATTCAAAAATAAAAATTAAATAAATGGGGAGAGGAATAATAGTGGACTGGGTTGAAAAGTGTTGTGCTCCTGTATTTGATGCAGTTAAATAGTCTATTAACTTCACTTAAGTAGTATAGGATTATTTTTTTCTTGATTATCTTTTACAATGCAAGGTGTGTTATGGTGATATGTGTCTATCCGCCCATTAGTATAACTGATCATGTATTTCAGACACTATGTTACGTTTCTTTCACATAATCACCATGCAAAACATATATTAGCCAATGAGCAAATGTATTCTGGAAATAAAACGAGACAGTGAGTTATATCAGTGCCATTTATTATGTGTGCGTGTTATAAAATGACATGAATGTAGTTTCAGATCAAAATAACACACGTCACCATATATATGACCCACAACATCAAACATTTAATTTAATCTTGAAATATTCAACAAAAGAATTGTTCTGCTTTATAATATTTACTGATATTATTGTACTTCATATCTCACTAAAATATCACATAATATATGAGAAACCAAGATATTAAGATTAAGTACAAGTCCAGAACAGGTATTTTGAATTTTAACATAATAATTACAAGATTTTACATGTGTACAGAAAGACACTACAAATAACAATTCATACGTATTAACTTAGATATGCAAGAAACTCTGGTAACTTTAAATCTGCCATCAAAAATGTAACAGACAGTGTTCACAATATTTAATTATGTACCATATTGTATGTTCAACAATGTACAATTATTCCTAGTTTTTCATGAAATTATTCTACACATTCATAATGCTATTGCAACATATACAGCAGAAAGGATTGATGATTAAAGACATCACCCAGATATAAAATTGTTTGTCGTCGTCAATTTAAATATAAGTTACGAGTATGAACAAATATAAATGTTACATAGATCATCGTAAATTCAGACTCATGATAATCTACTAATTGAAAGTGGCCGATACTGAAAACCGAAAATGTTTAGAATTTTAGAGGGTGTACAATTTGCACAGCTGAAATACACTTCAAAATAAGATATTTCAGCAAATCAGGACTTGGGAGTACTGCTGGTTACAAAATAGATAATTGGTTGCTTCCACGTACACGTAAAACGTTCAAGATAAACACAACTCTGTGACTGGCTAAATATTTAGATTTTCCACATCATCATGCTCAAGGTTGTATGACACATTCTCTGTTATTGCCAGTTCATCAAAAAGAATACAGCATAACTTTAATTTTGAAAGTCTCCGACAAAGCTTTATTAAAACCTGGATAAAACTTGAGTTTCGTGACACTTCCATGGGGTGTTTATTATTATAATATATTATATTAAGTAGTAATAATCTCAGAGTCTTTTTAGAAATCAGCATTGTAATTCGTTCTTTTTAAACCTGAATTTATTCAAAGTCATTTCTATTTTCTGTAAAGCACTTAAATATAAAGACGCACACACACTTCTTCACAAAAACATATCCATAATGACGCATGCCAACTTGTCTGTATACTTACTGACAGGGGGAGGTTATTACTCTGCCTATTTTCTTTGTATTTCACTGAATGACAAAGTCATGTAAAACACGACTTCTGTGCTTTCGAACAAAAACCTTCCTCGTATTTACATTAATAACTGAATTTAACCTACCTCACAGTTATTCAAGCTTTATTGTTTTTCTTTCTTACAAATAATCTATCAAGATTAACGCTGCTCAGATTTATTGACCTCTTGTTAATTATTGCCAATTTCCTGTAATATGGTAATCACATTCGCCAAAGACAAAAGCAAAAGCTATAACGTGCTCCAGTTAAGGATAAAAGTCAAGATAGTTTCTCAGAATAACAGAAAAGAAAAAGAGGATGAAAAGTCGAAGAATATTTCACAGTAATTAAACAAGTTAATATTTTCTATTGGTTTTACAAATAATTCTTTTATTTCCGCCATTTTCTTTAATTATAAAAATATATGCTTAATATTTATTCAATCTTCTCATGACACCATTACTGTTCTTGTCTGCTCATATTTTACAACAACAAACAACACCTTCAAAACTGTCTACAAAATATTAACTGTGTGTCCTAATCCGCCGTATATTAGAACAACAACAATTAACAGTCATGGTCACGTGCTCGCGCGTGTCGTGATACTGCCTCGTTTCTAAACCAGGTAGAGCATATTCTTAATAATTGGATAAAAAATATCCTGCTTCAACAATCAATGTTCTGATAAATATCGCGAAAGGGAATTCCTTCATCATCGGCAATTATTATAATATTTTTGTCCAGTATATACTGCTAAATCATTGAATTGATATTATAGTGTTAAACATATCGACTTATTTCAGTCGAGCCTGTGTTTGAATCACAAAAACGAAAGCGTGTGCGCATGCTCGTATGTTTTGGGGTAGTTACACTCTATGTATTATTATTGCTGTACTTGTTGTAATCATTCTTATTATGAATTATACAAGATGCGAATTAATGTTCCCAAAATTATTAAAGGTCATTTCTGGGTTTCAAGTCTTTTAATATCGCACTACAATGCCAATATATTGATAATGAGTTGCTATCCATTTACATAAAACATTGAGTCATCCAGTTTCCAAAAAGCAACAGCAGTCACTAAGTATTAAATTACAATTGCATTAAACTACGATCGTACAAAAATATCTCGGTATTTTTTTTTCAATTTTGAGGTGGGAGGTTGGACTATTTATATAGAACTAGTTTCATTGGGGGGGGGGTTATACGGCCATCCTATGTTTGTATAGTCCTTACTGTCATTTAATATTAATATATATATATATATATATATATATATATATATATATATATATATATATATATATATATATGATTTCATATCTGAGCTCATTTCATATATAAATGCTACAGCCATGAACCATAAATTTATCGAATGACGACGAATTCACATCGAGGACAAGATTAACTTTATATTCGATGTTTGGAGAATTATTTTTAACAGTATACTGTTGAAAAATAATTACAAATAATTCAATATTTCAGCAGTCAGAACGTTGAAAAGCCAACTTTAGTTTACCAGAAAATGTCCCAGCTGATAGGACCATTCGCAAATATTCGTGCAGCTCCATGTTTAATACTTGTTAGAATATACAAGTAACAGCTGTTTGCGACTGCTAACCAGTTCATTCTCATCTGCCACTGACACTTGTACTATCTTTAATACGGGTTATCATCGAGTTTTGTAACAAATAACAGATTCTTCAGCATTGCATAAATATTAAATGTAAAGTCAGGTGGGTTAAGATATACAAATACCGCGTTGCGCAACCCGGTAGCTGACAAACAAGTTGGATCTTGTTATACAAAATATCCTGATGAATTGTTAAAGAACATAATATCTCTATCAGTATGTAGAAAGGTAAATCAGACAAAAAGGTGCGAATGTTCATCTTTTGGTTGAAAACAAGCGATCTGAAGATTGTTAGCATTAAGATCATCAGCCGTGTGAACCAAGTAGTGTATTTATTTGGAGGCCAATGTATCACAAGCTTGATGATCACTCACTATAAAGTGAAAAATGATAATATTTTATAATAATAATAACACTAATAATAATATTTTATCAATTGCCTTAATCAACTTGATTTGCACTAAAGTGCCTTAGACTGAAAAGATAATTAAAAAATATTTAGCTCACATAACGTAGAGACATTGTATAAATAAATGCGCAAGCTGATAGATGTTACAAACAGGCTTGTTTAAATAAGTGGGGTTTAAGAACCTTCCAAAATATGTCCTTATTTCCGCCAAGTTTAATACAATTAGTAAATTTATTCAACAGCTACCAACATACTAATACTCGGGAAGATTTATCTCCGTACATTCTTGTATAGCTTTTGTGGCATCCTCAAAAGCGAACAAGACTAAGATCGCGTCAATCTCACTGGTATATGCTTTTGAATTGGATCGCTTAGATGGAGTGGGCAATTCAACCTAGTACATAGAATATGTGAAACAGGATCTTGTACAGTTAACTAAGACGTACAGGAAGATAGATAGATAGATAGATAGATAGATAGATCACATCAGTATGCCGGGCTGCCTACTACCACCCTAAGAACATCAACCTTTTTAAAGCATTCTTGACACAAGAAGCATTTGTAACTGTAGTTCATCCCTTTGTTACTTCTCGTATAGACTATTTGTTACTCCATGTTATATGACATACCTGATTATAACATTAATCGCATAGTGACAAATACTCGAAAATAGTATCATATCACCCCAATTCTTCAAACCTACATTGGCTACCTGTTAGACAGCGTATCCATTTCAATATTTTAGTAATAACTTATAAATCTATCAATGATATGGCACCTGAATACCTGTGTAAACTGGTGTCCATTAGAAAGTCATCCCGAAAACTCAGGTCATTCAGTCAGATACTATTGCAGGCCAGTGTCTCGGCTCAAGTCATATAGTGATTGTGCATTTAGTGTTGCAGCTCCCACTTTGTGGAATAGGTTGCCGGCAAATATTAGAAATGCGTCGTCTCATGAAATTTGGTAATCCATTCTAAAAACGCCTGTTCAATGTTGCTTTCACATATAAATAATTATTTTCTTTTAAATCTCATATTGTTTTACAGACATATTATTTAGGGTATTATTATATATTACAATATATCTCGCTTCTTTCTTTCGTGGATGTGATCACAGCAAAAGGTAAAACTGACCAACATTTTAAAGCCTGTCAATAAATATTGTCACGGTTTATTTAATGATTGATCATTAATAAAATATACCGAATGTCAAGATATGAAACGAAAGGAGGACAGACAGAAGACCCACAATTCTTAAATATCTATTATATTTATTATATATGACAATTAATGTCAATATAACGAAGGTCACGTGTCCTGTCAAAAAACCCAGAAACAATGAAAATATCTCGTTCTCAGGACTTATACAGACGAGCGTGTTTGTGTCCTTGGACATGTGTGGGAGTGTCGATATGGGGGTATTTCTTTTTAACGTGCATGCATTAATGGCATTATTGTTATTATTGTTATTATTGTTATTATTATTATTATTATTCCTAAAAGAAGAAAACAATTATCTATATTTAAATGTTAAGGGATGAGACAGGATCAAAACACAGGACTGACATGACCAAAATGGAAAAAGGGTTTCTTACGTTACAGGTTACATGGCTTTGATAATCACTAAGTATACGGTCTTTCGTGACGTATTTCAATTTTGACGGCATCAGGTTTTCAGGCAATGAATATATTGATTTATGCAATATATTATTAATAGTGTATAGCAGATATTTATTAGCAAAATTAGTGTTTCACCTATTTCAACAAAAGTGCCCGAGTTGTTGAGCGGTCGGCGAGTTAACTACATCGTGATTAAATATGAACATGTATGTATTTCGTATTTCGTATAAAAAGTCAAATCCAAATAAAAGTGAATGGAATATATTTTAGTCGAGCATTTTCAAAATATTGCTAGCTTTGATGAGAAAAGGGGTCTGGGTTACTTTTAAATTTTGCATTATTGATGGATAGAACTGGACGTATATGAAATTCTCAAATGAACTTTTGGTAACATGTTTGAATTGTTTGGTTGTGAAAAAAGAATTGGATATTCACTTCGTAATATGGAATATATGATATATATACAAAACAGGTTTCCTCAATGAATATGACTAAAAGGTTTGCTGACTTTTCTCTAAATTCATATTATTGATGAAATGGTCCATTGAAGATTCAGAGATAATTTGTTAACTGTTTCTTTTGTCTCCCGAAATATTATTTGTAAGCCATAGTGCGTTGTCATGAGCAAATGACAATATTTTTCCATAGCATGAATTTGAATTAGCATAGCTCAATGGACCGTGAATGGAACCGTAGAGGGGCAGCACATTATATATTTAGAAAATGGAGGTGTGAGAGCAAATGTCTATAATTTGAATTATATTCGATAAATAACTACGACACCAATTGTTAGCATTTCCAGATATTCCAAATATCATATGTTTATATAAAAATATTTCATAGTGGACATTATCAAAACTTTGGATAGATCATAAACGATATCTGAGTAATTTCCGATTTGGGCTTATCAATAGATACCATAATTAAGAAGGTTGATGATTTGGAATACTATAGTATATTAGGAGCAAAAGCCATGCAGGTGTTTGATAAAACGGATTACAGTAACTATACTTTTTACATAGTTGTCTCTAATGTTTTGGAAATGACTGCTAGTATGATCACTGCGCTCGATTTTTTAGAATAGTCGAGTCTGACTGTTCGTAAAAGGGAATAACATTTCCTTTTTTCCAAACAGTACCAGTGTCGCACGATCTGTTAATTTTGTGAGTATTGTACTATAAGATATAGAATTTTTAATAATAATTACATAGAGATGCCATGAATAACCTGGCTTAAAGGGACAGTTTACCCTCAGATAATATTTCTTAAATATGTAATGCTTATGACAGTAACAAAGAATTCCACAATAATAATCACGAAATATACCTTGTATCGTAGATATAGGGAAATAATCCAAATTACTGGAGGGAGCCATTACGACTGCACAAGAAGCCAGATTCGAAGGCGGAAAGGAGAAAATGCAAGTGCCCTGACATCACCAGGGCCAGGAGTACACAGGGTTCACATAGACATCAGTTAATGTTCCCCTCCCACCTTATTCAAAGATTCCACTTTTTTTCTTCAAAACAATTGGAATCATCTTCATCTTGTAATGGTTCTTCTGGCTCAAACTGATAAGATTGTGTGTCATTCATGGCGTAACTTAACAAGATCATTGCGTTTTGTTCTGGAGTTATTGCTGGCTAACATGCTTTTGTATAGACTTCCGGTCAAACTGCTGGATTCAAGTGACGTCAGCATTCAGGAGCTTCCGGTCTCCGTCTAGCTTCAAAATGGCGGCGCCAGCAGGCCATTAAAAGTCGATTAATCAGCACTTTGAACTGGGTTATTTAATATGTGGGTGATCGTTTTCACTTTTGACATCGTTTATGATATTTGTGAACATAGTTGTATTAGTCCTGAATATTGTAAATGAAGGTGGAATGTTCCTTTAAATTCGCTTTCTAATTATGGGTGGCTGAAAGTCCATTATGTTAGATATAACATTTTCTTATTTCTCGTTATTTTTTCTAATATATTCTTTGTAGGTAAAACTCAACTTTCATCACCCGAAATACCAGAAGTTGCCAGACTATGGCTGTCACATTGCAATTCAGACGTTGTTCGCAATAAATTCTAAATATCTGATTACGAACAATATGAAACTGAACATCAGGAAAAATAATTATCTCAGGTTTGTAACTTATCAAATATATCTTTTTGTTCTCACATAATAACACAATTATCATTATTTAGAACGATTTTTGTCAGACCCGACAACGTGATTAATGATTATTCATTTCCTCAACGTCTGTCCGAGACCCTGACTTTATGGCTTTAATATTACATATTATAATTTATGGATGATGTATATAATAAGATTTAAAATTAATAGTATTTTTCTTCTTTGTCGAAAGTCCGCTTAAAATTGTCTTTAATCGAGAAGAATAGCGTAAAATATATAAATGACAAAGACGCCATGCTGTAAGCTACAGCTGTACAAAACATAAACAACGGCAAATAAATCTCTATTTGGTGACAAAATATAGATTGCTATTGAACATAACTTATCAAGTCTGTGGGTACAATACACAGTTTATCAACACGTGAACTTGTGTGTACACACTCTGTTATTTCGCGATCTGTAAAGGAATGTATTTTGTCAGACGGTTCCACACATCCGCTAGCAATAATTAAGCAGACAAATGTCGAAGTTTGTTCTCCAAAATTGTCATTCAGGCTAAACATAACGTATCAGATATACATTTTCGCGAATGCATCATTAGACATTATTCACTGCATGTTTCTCGAGTTCATATCACCATCTGAGGTTCTTCGCCAATAAATATATATATATATATATATATATATATATATATATATATATATATATATAATATTATATATTAATAGAAATTTGTAATGATTATGTTTCAGTAAGAAAGAAACCATAATGATGGTAATTTTTTAATAATTTTGTAAAAGCGTACCAATAAACATGCAAATAGTATAAACATACATACATTTACGATCTCATTCTATATCATGCAAAAACTAAATTATTTTAATGTTAGGTAGTATAAATAACATTATACACACAAATACACACACCACATCACACACATACAACATTATATATATATATATATATATATATATATATATATATATATATATATATGATAATAAAATACTTTTCCCACAAAATATGAATGTTACTCAACTTACAGACAATATTTGGTTATTCTAATACAATCCTAAGAAATAGAATCGATATTTTAATTTTAAAATGTGACCATCTAACATAAGGTAATAAGCGTAAGCAATTTTAAATGGAACAATTAAATTAGTTAAAAGGGGCAACTTAGAAGTAACATAACCACCTATGGTTTGTATAGGGATATAAAACTGAATTTATACTGTTGATACAATGCTTTTACAATCAAAAACAACAAAAACAACACCAATAATAATAATAATAATAATAATAATAATAATAAAAAATAACAATAATAACTATAGTAATTACATGGCAAAACTACTACTAATAATAAAAGAACGATCAAATAGATTGACCATATTAACACGTATATAATGTAGCGTACTGTGATATTTCATATAATACGAGTTACATGCCTCACTAAAGAGAACTCTCTTCTGCGAAAACAAATTAATTCTCTATAACTTACTTGTTTTAAGCAGATATTAAATTACGAGATTATGTTGGTAAATGATGGCCTACCTTGTTGTATAAATGAATAAATAAATAAAGCTGAATTATTGAATATCACGTATCCCAAGTTGAAATTAAATAATATATACGATAACTAATTTCTATAATCAAGGCCTCACTGTAGCTTTATGACAGATCTATTGATGTTATATATAACATGATTTGCCTAAATTTCTTAACTGCCGATAGTCGGTCGGTATAAAGGCTAACTCTATTTTACGGTAGAATCTCTCAATTTCAACCGATTTAGGTACATATTGACTGCTAAAAATACCGTAAAGTGAATGAAAGTTCAATACAGCTGATTTTATGTCTCTAAACCAGTCCACAATTTCTTCCGTCGTTGCTGTCCTGTTATCACGTGGTGTCAACAAAGTGATATCTGATGGATGGTGCACTAACATAGCAACACTTTTTTCAGTTTTTATCCAAAATGGTGTCGTTATGTCATCTTTTATGTTTTGAGGAACCTTTGGATGGTGGAAGAATGCATTTTCACGATATTTGCCAAAAAACTGATTGTCGAAGCAGGACATCTTTATCCAGTTATTAAGAGGCCGTTCTCGTTTGTTTGTTAAAGAAAAACGAGGCAGTATCACAACACGGTTGAGCACGTGACCAAGAAATAATGCCGTCTTCAAGGCGTCCAGCTCAACATTAGATGAATTAATTGTTGATGTTCTAATGGACGTTGGATTAGAATACATTAAATATTTTGTAGTCGTATTACTATAATATCCATTATCGTCATAAGACCAAAGCAGTACCTCACGAAACCTGTATCGTTTCGCTTCTTTACTTACTATCCAGTTATTATGTACAACAATACATTGTGGACATGTAGCACTATCGGCGAAATAGCGATGTCCGTGCTCAAAATATTCTAATCCACACTGATATTTACTAACAGAAAGCAGCTTCTTTTTCCTATAAACTTTTGTGTTCTTTTCCATTATCGATTGTAATACCTTGTTTAATGCTGTTTGGTCATCAAGTTTTGTGCTGAATTGCCAGATTCTTCATCTTCGTGTACACATCAATTGTAAAATTAGACGGCTTGATGTAAGACAAATCCCGCATTGCACGATCCCGTATCTGACAAACAAGCTAAATCTCCGTCTACAGAAGAATATAAATCTCTTAATGGGTTGTTCAAAAAGATAATATCCACATCAGTATGTAGAATAGTAAAACCGAATTTTAATGCGTCTAAAATTAGAAAAGTACGAATATTCATTTTCTGGTTGAAGGCGAACGATCTAAAGATTGTAGCTTTGTTAGCATTGGGATCGGTCATGTAAACATAGCAATGAATATTTTTGGCGAGAAGTGTGTCACAAGCTTGATGGTCACTCGCTATAAACAAGTAGTTCGTGATATTAAACTTTTGTATTGACGTCTCGTAGAAGTTGAAGGTCATATCTAAGAAAGCTTTATCTACGAGTGCGAGAATGATAATCTTCTCTTCAGATGCATGCGCAGTAAGCTTTGATTGAAACTCGTAATGGTCCACTTTTGCCAATCTTGAAGTAAGTCTTTCTGTTCCTTCTGTCATCTTGTTTTCCGTTCTCGTACTTTTAGAGATCCTCATGGTATATTCAGATAACGATCTTTTAACGACTTCGCTTACTCTTTTTGGAGACTTTTTCAAGTCGTTTTTTGTTGTCGTAAAATGTGAAGATAAAATATGCCATCCCAGAAGACAGAACAATAGTGATACTGCAAAAGAGTAAAGAAACTTAAATTATACACTCACCATGTTTTTTATGATTCAAGAAACCTTTTTTAAACATTATTGGTACAACAAATAGAAGAAATAAACATTTCTAATTACCGTAAACCATTCTTCGATATATCATCTTCGTTTCTCTTGTTCTTCCCGTAGAAATTAACTTTGATTTAATGGTTATTTTTAGCACAATATATCTCGCTTCTTTCTTTCGTGGATGTGATCACAGCAAAAGCTAAAACTTACCAACATTTTACAGCATATGAATAAATATTTTCACAGTTCACTTAATGATTGATTATTGATCAAATATACCGAATGTCAAGATATGAATCGAAAAGAGGACAGACAGAAGACCCACAATTCTAAAATTTCTATAGTATTTATTATATATGACAGTTAATGTCAATATGATGAAGGTCGTGGTCACGCGTCATGTGAAGAAGACAGAGACTATCTTACCTTGAAAATATTTCGTTCTCAGAACGTATACAGACGAGCGTGCTTGTGCCCTTGGACATGTGTGGGCGTGTCGATGTGAGTTTCGGGGGTTGGGGTTGGGGGGGGGCTTTTTTTAATGTGCACATATGAATGACATCTCATTTTTGCGTGCGCGGCGTGCGTGCGTGCGTGTGTGCGTGGGGTGGTGTGTGTGTGTGTTTTATAAAGATAGTTAAGGCGCTGGCACAGGTGTTATACTTTCATTCAAACAACAATTAACTCCAAACTGATTTTTTTTTAAATATTTAATTGTAAGTATAATTAATTACCGGTAAAATTAGAGAAAAATGAAAGAAAGAAAACAAATTTCTAAAATAATCCAAAAGAGGATAATCTAAATATAAAAAAGAAACTATGATTAAAACAAAACCAGGCTTTGTGTCGAACACTACGGCCAAGAAAGATTAAACCTAAAATGGAGAAATAAAATATTAATACACAGTATGAATAATGTGTGAATAATATCAGCATAAATCAGAATAAATTCAGATTAATACTAATAGCAGCGATATAACACGACTCAACCCAATAGCAACGACCGGTTTCGACCTATTCAAGTCTTATCAGGTTGCATAGAATGTGTGTGTGTGTGTGTGTGTGTGTGTGTGTGTGTGTGTGTGTGTGTGTGTGTGTGTGTGTGTGTGTGTGTGTGTGTGTGTGTGTGTGTGTGTGTGTGTGTGTGTGTGTGTGTGTGTGTGTGTGTGTGTGTGTAAGCCTATACATGTGTCTGGGCTATTCATCAGGCTTTGGATATCAGCTAATCCCTTTTCGTTCGCGACAAATATGTCACATGCGAAATAAATAATACAAAATAATACAAACAAAGGTTACTACGTATTAACAGTCGTCAAACAAAAGCCAATGTCCAGTGAGGCGGTTACTCCAGTCAGCAAACATACTGAGAGCAAAGTATTGTTATGGCTCCAATTTGCAGATCTCGGTGAATGCTCATATCATATAGGGATTGGCTTTGTGTTGTCAAGCCAATGCCATCGTTAACTTAATATTCAATAGTAATCATTAAATAATCCACCATCAGAAGAACCGCGAAAATATTTATTAATCTACTGTTAAATATTGATAATTTGATACACTCGATATATATATATATATATATATATATATATATATATATATATATATATATACTGTTGGGTATCACTGTACAGCGCCTTTGAATGACTCCTGCAAGTCAAGAGATTTACTAAATATTCATTATTATTATTATTATTATTATTATTATTATTATTATTATTATTATTATTATTATTATTATGTGAACGACTGTGGATTAGGCCTAATTTGTCGGTGCATTATGTGCATTAATGTCTAAGGTGAGTAAAATTCAGGCTATTTGGATTATTACAATAAAAACGATCAAAGCACGCAAAGAAAATCAAAGTAGTGTTTTTCGTGTTGCGAATGTAATACTACCTAGAAATACGTGGCCGATTGTTTCACCAAAAGATGTTAAATATACATAATCGGTTCGCTTACAGCACTTCATCACAGGGTGTGCAATTGGTAAACGAGTCCTGTATGTCAATGATGTATAACATTTTATGGGACTGATATCAAACCGTTGCTGAAACGGTCATAATTATAATGTTGTTGTTTTTCTGTGAAATTGACCCTATCCCTACATCACTCATTATAGAGTGTCAGAATGTTCCGATGAGCCAAATTGGAAATATTGTTAATGAAATGAACCATTGCTGGGTGTCTTGCCAAGATCCATCAAAGCTGTCCCTGTAAAACCATTGATAGAAACTTATATCTGGCCGGATTGTTTTCCTGTTTAAGATTTGTTTTTAATCTACAACAATAGAGAGGGCAGGTGTTTTCCATCTAAACACATATTTATTTAATAATAACCTTAATTAATTACGATCGAATGCATCTAAATATTGTCACAGCACTAAAACAGTCTTGCTTCGGGTAGAAAATTATCTTATGATGTCAATTGATCAAAGTAACCTAGACCTCTTTGTTCTTTTTGACCCGTATGCTGTATTTGATACAATTTGCCATAAAATACTCTTCTCTAAGTTGAAAGACCTGTTTGGAATAAGTGCCCATAGAAGTGTAGATTCCCTGGATTTTGTCTGATGTTTTTGCCTGTCATTGTTGTGTAGTGCAAAACAAGATTCAATTCATGCACTTCCAGTTTTCACAATATAAACGCTATAAACAATTTTTATGGCGTTAAATATCGACTGTATGCCGATGTCACACAGCTATACATATATATCACTTGGTTAGGACAAGGAGTTGAATATCTCCACTTTTGTGAATAATTTAGATCAACGTATCGCTATTATTCGGCGAATATGACTCAAAATCTTCTAAAATTAAATGATGATCAAACAAATGTTATCTATTTGGCATCACCGCATTACATTAAATCAACAAAACAGAAACGTTGCATATTGTCCCATCTTCCATTACCAACTAGGAGTCAATAAAAACATGTCACATCAGTATGCCAACCTGCCTATTGCAATCTTAAAAACATCCACCGTCTAAAAGCATTATTTATCCAAAAAACACTCGTTACTCTAGTATATACCTTTGTTACATCTCGTATAGACTATTATAACTTCCCGTAATTCCCTATCCGATTATAACTTCGATCGCTTTCAGTGAATTCAGAAAAGTACAGCTCGCATAGAAACAAACACTCTAACTATTATTATATGACCCTAATTCTTCAAAAAGCAGGTCATCCAGTCAGATACTATTGCAGGTTTTGTATATGGCAATTGGGAATTTGAGGTTGAAAATGGAAAGAACTAGGAAATTAAGCAAATGATATTTAAAGGTGATTTTAGAGGGCTAAAGAAGATAGTGAGATTATGTATTACAGACATATTTACCATAGTGCAGGTTATGACAATATATATCACCGGTAATGGATGAGCCTATTCCAGAAGAATCACAGAAGGTATTTTTGGCAAGTTTACCCTCAAAATCTCGCTCATTACTTAAGACCAAAGAATACTAGGAGAATATTCAAACACGAAAAAGCAAATAATCTGATATCCAGGCACACTTAATGGAAAATAAAAAACTACCTGCGGGGCTGAAAGATGGATGTTCCCAAAGATCACCCTTTCAAAGCATATCCAAAAGCTTTCTTGAAAGGTCTCCGAAAACAAATTCATGAAACATATTCTAACTCTCAATGGTGTCAACAGCACACCATAAACATGGAGCTGTTCTGCAGACCCATTAATTCAACGTGAAACTAGAAAGAACACCCTGTAGACGCCATAAACATGAAACTGTTCTGCAGACCCATTAATTCAACGTGAAACTAGAGAAAAAAACATCCTGTAGACGCCTGTAGAATGAACACAAATAGGTTCATGGTAGATGGAAAGATTTTCAGTATCCCAAAAAATTGTGAAAAATACGACTCCTTCTCCCTTGGCCGACTGCTGTTTATTGACTAGTTCCTTCTGGCCTCCTCAAACAAAACTCGTGGTTATGTCTGCGTTATGATATTTGACTTTAGATAGAAAATATTATGATTACTTGTCGCCACCTAACGAATATATATTTTGCCACCTGTGGAGTGCAGTTGTAATAGAAGGTTGTTGCGGTTCTGTCACTTCGAGTGTTACCTGTGTGTAAGAGCACTGTCTGAATTATATATTTTTAAATACACAGATATTACACTCGTACAGCCAAAAAACCTGATGAGTTTCAAATAACTATCTAGTACGAGCCCAGCAACTACTGGTGTGCCAGAGAGTCTACCCCTATGAGTAATTGGACTATTGGATGCAGTTCGTAGAGGCACAACTTCCTCCCATGGAGTACTTCTATGGAAAATTGTCTGAGGAACACATTGGCGAGAACGAATACGCTCACGCACATAAAGGCTGGGAGACATTCAAGTGTCGCACTCTAAGGGATTATCATGACTTATACAACCGAACAGACATCCTCCTCCTAGCGGATGTCTTCTAAGCTTTTGGAAGACCTACTTTCAGCGGTATCACCTGGAACCAGACAAAAACTCAAAGCCAAATACTCATATCTTCAATCTGAACGCCAACAACTAGTATGGGTGTGCGATAAGCCAGCCACTGCCTATAAGCGATTTCAAGTGAGCACCAAACTATCAGAGAATTTCTGAGATTATAGCAGATTACCTCTCTGACAGCCCAGAGGGTGATAATTGGTGTTTTACGCCCACTTTTGTGCACATGGTACGCTAAATGGGCCGAGCAATCTGGTAATGAAGAGAAGTCAAAAATAAAACACCCTTCAGATATGCCCACGCCGAGATTCGAACTCAGGTAATAGTGATTTATGATCAAGCATGCTACCGTTAGACCACTGAGGCAACCGACAGCCCAGAGGGCTACATCCTAGAACCACACCTCGAGTATCCTTCAGATTTACACGACCGTTAGTACCCGAGCGCTCGGTTGTCCAGAAAAAGTGGATGCCGGAGTACCGCAAAATCTTCTAGGCATAGTGGTAGCACCACCTAAACTTCAGAAGTTGGTCCCCAACTTGCGCAACAAGGAACTCTATGCAACCCATTAACGCAACCTGGAGCTATGTATATATATATATATATATATATATATATATATATATATATATATATATATATATATATATATATATATATATATATATATATATATATATATATATATATGGAAGAAGGTTCACACAGCTCTCCGATTTGATCGGAACTCCTATATCAGCATGAATGCAGAACTCCGGGAGAACGCAACCAACGACTTCTAAGTTTACTGGCACAAGCTCATGAGCAATTCAACATTCGGAAAGACCATGGAAAATCTCCACAGGCGATTCAACGTTAAGTTGATGAATACTGATGAGGGGGAGAAGCTACGGAATCTTATAGTTAGCCCAGCCTTTGCGCGGCAAAACATCTTTAATAATGACTTATTAGCCATCGAGCCCCACAATAGCCTCTTCGTGGTTAACCACACTGAATTCATGGGGATGAACATCCTCAGTCTCTCCAAGTTCCTGATGTGGGACTATTACCACAACGAGATGAAGTAGCGGTACGCAGAGCGCTGTCAGCTTCTTTATTTATACAAGGATTCCCTTTTCCTCGATATCCAACCGGAAGACATCGATAAGGATATGACCCAAATATTCTTTCATTAAGACTCAATAGGAACCACACCCACAAAGAGCGCGATTTGTTTGTCCTCATGCTCCTGCACTCCGGGGCTGCTCCTCGAGCAGAACTCCCAGTTTTGATGGTTCCGGGTTTAACTAGTCCAATTTCCTATGTACCATTTTTCGTAATGATCTGACACGAGGTGGTAGCCAATGTTAGTACAGTAGTAGAACACACTTCCCAAGCTGTGGTTTGCAGATTCCTTTCGTACACCCTCCTCTCGTATTAGTTGTTCAATGTATTATAAGTCCGATTCGGGGGATCGGCATCGTCATCTCGTCGAGGTTCCTGCTGATCTGGTACTAGGCGTGACATCGCTACAGGGTACGTATCAGCGGGTCTACTGCATTTAAATGATTTTGGAAAGATACCCAGCAATCCGTGGTGTGGCATCGGAGGACCAAATATATTTGGCTTTGCCAGAATTGCATTTATTTGTTATTCCACCTCTGCATCGCCATGTCAGAATCAACAAGTGACAACAGGAACTTCTCGAAGACATCGTGAGACTGGGTTTCTATGGGTCGCCTGGTTTGTCGCATCGTGCGACAACATGGATGCTTGGTTTCGTCAGCTGTTGCTTAGTAACTACGGGAAATACCGCGTCCGGTTTATAATTCGGCTTGTAATAGAATACTATCGGATGAATGCAATATGCTAATAAGATACTATAGGATGAACGAAATATACTGCATTGCTCCCAGCATGCCAAGCTTCGAGTTGGACATTCCCCCTCAATACACCTCAAAGTGTCATAATTTTTCCAGTGTCATAACCGCCATTTTCTAGAGTGCGCGATCACTCTTTAGTCATAACACGCATATTCTAGAGTGTGTCCGTTCAGTGGAGTCGTTGCTATGCATTATGTTTACCTTGGATACGGCGTTTCTACTATGAACGTTGGCTATCAGAGTCTGAGCCGGGAAAACTATCAGCGAAGCCATTAGTATATATCCCACTGACACACGTTCAGTAGGCATCAGTGCCGTTCCGACAAATCTTTGTTGTATTGTTACCTTGGATAAGTCGTTCCTACCATAAACTCTAGAGCCGGCGAGAGATGATTATTGACTTACTTTGGCGCTGGATATGAGGCCCGAGCGATTGGCATGTGGTGTATTACGTTGGATAGCTATTTATTTTTTATTTAATTTAGCTATCCACGTGGTGTTATATTCGCTTCACGAATGTTTTTACTCCGGAACAGGTGTTAGGATGGATATCTCAGAAACGTCGTTGTATGATATATGGTTGAGGGCCAGCCAGGTGGTAGTAAGGGACACATGAACTATTGACCCAAACTGCATGTGGAATATAGCCAAGGAAGCTTAAACCTGGAAATTAAGGGAGATTTACACCCACCCCCCCACCCCCCCATAGACTATACTAAATTTAAACTTATTAATGTATTTTTCCATACATATTATTTGTGGCATCACTGTGCAGCGCCTTTGGATGTATTCAGTCGGCAGAACGGCTTTATAAAATATATATAATTATTAATATTATTATGATTGTTATTGTTGTTGATATTGCTGTTAATATTGATGATATTAAACATAGCTAAATGGAAAAGCAAGGTATTTAGCAATAGCTGTAAAACATTCTGATAGCAAAATTCTGTAGTTTCAAGTAAACCCTGTGATAAAATGAGGTGTGTATATTTTCTATGTAAAATGTGATCGCATTGTCTGGTTCCGAATTCAAATTAAGTTAATTTTTCCGTATCTGTCTGACATCGTTATGAAATGATAACTGACAATTTATGAAAAATATTACTCAGATAAAGGTTAAATGTTTTAATCTGTAAGTCGAATAAATTTATATGAACGCTTACCTAAAATGAAGGTCCAAACCAGGCTGGATTAATACTGTTTATTTATGTTGTATGCTAGATAATACATGGTAGTAATTTGCTGCATTGATCCAGGAATCAGGTACAAATAATAACAAGTGTCGGTATTATTTATTGTGTGTTTATTCCACACGAATAATATGGAACTTAGCTACAGTTTAAGTACATCATTCCTATTATATAGAACGGCATGAACAATTAATAATGAAATGACAAATAAACAGTATATACGTCGTTACATCCGGTTATGAAGCAACCACTTTAAACAGGTTCACCAACTTCATTTATATAAAACTAATATTCGTAAACCTGATATCTAAATTACCCACTCAAGTAACTGTATCGTGGTTCCTTCCATCAGTTGTACATCTATTTGTTGTCTCATTTCAAAGAGGGAGCCACGAAACTAACATTTATAATACAGACAAATTATGTGATATTGTGGGGGCCATTTATGCATGTACAAGAAACATCTGCATCAATGTCATCGAAATCACCCAAATCCTCCCTATATGACGCTCTTAAAACAACTTTTTAGTCACCTATAATTCTCAATAATTTACCTGTTTTAAGCTGATATTAAATTACGAGATTATATTGGTAAATTATGGCCTACCTTACTGTGTAAACGAATAAATAAATAAAGCTGAATTATTGAATATCACGTATCCCAAGTTGAGATTAAATAATATATCCGATAACTAATCTCTATAATCAAGGCCTCACTGTAGCGTTATGACAGATCTATTGATGTTATATATAACATGATTTGCCTAAATTTCTTAACTGCCGATAGTCGGTCGGTATAAAGGCTAACTCTATTTTACGGTAGAATCTCTCAATTTCAAACGATTTAGGTACATATTGACTGCTAAAAATACCGTAAAGTGAATGAAAGTTCAATACAGCTGATTTTATGTCTCTAAACCAGTCCACAATTTCTTCCGTCGTTGCTGTCCTGTTATCATGTGGTGTCAACAAAGTGATATCTGATGGATGGTGCACTAACATAGCAACACTTTTTTCAGTTTTTATCCAAAATGGTGTCGTTATGTCATCTTTTATGTTTTGAGGAACCTTTGGATGGTGGAAGAATGCATTTTCACGATATTTGCCAAAAAACTGATTGTCGAAGCAGGACATTTTTATCCAGTTATTAAGAGGCCGTTCTCGTTTGTTTGTTAAAGAAAAACGAGGCAGTATCACAACACGGTTGAGCACGTGACCAAGAAATAATGCCGTCTTCAAGGCGTCCAGCTCAACATTAGATGAATTAATTGTTGATGTTCTAATGGACGTTGGATTAGAATACATTAAATATTTTGTAGTCGTATTACTATAATATCCATTATCGTCATAAGACCAAAGCAGTACCTCACGAAACCTGTATCGTTTCGCTTCTTTACTTACTATCCAGTTATTATGTACAACAATACATTGTGGACATGTAGCACTATCGGCGAAATAGCGATGTCCGTGCTCAAAATATTCTAATCCACACTGATATTTACTAACAGAAAGCAGCTTCTTTTTCCTATACACTTTTGTGTTCTTTTCCATTATCGATTGTAATACCTTGTTTAATGCTGTTTGGTCATCAAGTTTTGTGCTGATTGCCAGATTCTTCATCTTCGTGTACACATCAATTGTAAAATTAGACGGCTTGATGTAAACAAATCCCGCATTGCACGATCCCGTATCTGACAAACAAGCTAAATCCTCGTCTACAGAAGAATATAAATCTCTTAATGGGTTGTTCAAAAAGATAATATCCACATCAGTATGTAGAATAGTAAAACCGAATTTTAATGCGTCTAAAATAAAAAAAGTACGAATGTTCATCTTCTGGTTGAAGTCGAACGATCTAAAGATTGTAGCTTTGTTAGCATTGGGATCGGTCATGTAAACATAGCAATGTATATTTTTGGCGAGAAGTGTGTCACAAGCTTGATGGTCAATCGCTATAAACAAATAGTTCGTGATGTTAAACTTCTGTATTGACGTCTCGTAGAAGTTGAAGGTCATATCGAGAAACGACACATCCACAAGGGCGAGAAGAATGATATTGTTCTGTGACGCATGCGTAATGAGGTTTACTTTGTATTTATCAAGATCCACTTCGGCCATCCGCGTTGTGAGCATTATCTTCGTGCTAACTAGTATTCTCTTTTGGTTAATGAAGTTGGTATTCATTCTTATCACATAAACCAGGACCAGGAGCAACCAGCTGAGGCATAAGCTAAATGCAACTGTAAAGAAAGAAGGAAAATATACTAATTAACATATCCTGCTTTAACCAAATATATGTAAGCTTAAACTGGCGACGGGTGACCTTCATCAATGAATTTTAGCGTTAAAAAACATGAAATTGATAGGATATTTATTAAATTTGTAATATGATAACAATATAAGTTATCAAAATAAATCAGCCCACTGACTGGTATTCTATTGTTGTCAATGAGTATAGTAATTTCTAATATAGTATACATATTTACCCCATACAATTATATCTAGAAAACTATTATTTGAATGTGGCACAACCATCTCTCTATGTGTAATAAGAGCCACCTGTGACAATAGAAAGCAGCACTCGTTTTCAAAAAGGTAAAGAAAAGATGGCATTATTTTTAGACAGAAGACACCGACTAACAATTACCTAGCGGCGTGTGACACATCAACATAGATAGCACTCAGAAATAAACGTGTCCAGTTAATGATAGGGAAAATATTTTATCATAAATACCACTATGACTGGATGAGTGAAAGGGGGGGGGGCTTGTTGTTCAAGTCTGCTTAGGCCAAAAGAACAATTGATATAATAAGCAACAGAAAGTGCACGAAATAGCACATTGATAGATAAACAATAATTTTTATTTAATCCACTACTTGTCTACCTTCATTTTAGTTGTTATATAATTGATAAGTAGTAGAATAAGTGTAACAACAAATAGTCTTCGATGGTATTTTTTACGAGTAATCTAACTCTTGCCCTAAACAGCACGCGATATTCTAAATGGACGATTCTCCAATAAAGAACCGAGTTCTAAGATAACGAAATAAATCACAGCCTGGTACGTTAATCCGTTATATAGAGTACGATGTTCCTATTTATAAAAAATTATAAATAGGCTAATTTATATAAGTCGGTTTAAATATGATCCCGACATTTATTCCATAGCATGTGATCTGCTGTTCAGAGAAACATTACTTCCGTATGTTGTTGTGTGGCACTCTCAAAAGCAAAGAGGACTCAGATAGAAGCAGCCTGGCTAGTGTGTACTTTTGGATACTGGGCTAAGTGATCTCCGACATTCGTCTGTAACACGGGACGACTGTAAATCCTTTGTAAATGCCGCAACATTTAACGACTCAGTATTATTTACTAGACTGAATGAATGAATAAATAAATTAATTAATTAATTAATTCTTTGTTTGTTTGTTTGTTTGTTTGTTTGTTTGTTTGTTTGTTTGTTTGTTTGTTTGTTTGTTTGTTTGTTCAGTCTTGGCACTAGTACTTATGACCGAGAAAAGAATTCTTAAGGAGATTTTCCACCAACACGTGTACGTTGATTTTACTCCAAACTCGATCTGGAGGTTTATTTTAATAGCCAGCCAGAAGCTTATCTACAAAGCCCAAACATATCCAATGTCCAAATGATTAATACAAGAGAAAATAGATATCATTATGCTGACCGATTAATACAGTAACAAGAAAAAAATATTACATTTTGATGATAAAGTCATTTATGACGCATGAATGTTTGTAGAAAACAAATATGATATATTTACAAGAAATAGCTTAATATAAAGTGGTATGTAAATGTTATATGATGACAATAAGGTAAAATATATAAAAATTATATAGTGGTTATATAAGGTAAAATATATGTATAGAAGAAGATGTAAACATTTGATGTTATCAACATTGTGACGTCATCAGCACAAGCAATTAAGTTAAATTATAAATTACCAATGTATATATCTCTACTATCTGCTTGCAGTTCTAAAAGCAGGTCATTGATTAAAACAAATTCATGGATACTACTTAAAGTAGCTAATAATATGAGACATGGACCTACAACTAAAAGACATGCTACGATATTCCCTTATGCCAAAGTGACCTACGAATATACATCAGCTCCGGGTATTAAGCTAAATTCAAACAACTTACAAAATACAGAGCTGATAGTGATAGGCCTGTAATTCTTTGGCTGATTAGGACAGGGGTCACAAAAAGATGATGGGGCACAGCTATGATATTTAATTATATTAAACCAATGAAATCAGAGCACAATATATCAGATTTACTTGCTTTTAAATGCTCTATTATTATATTGTCACTTCCTGGCGAGACGTAATGACGCAGCATTTTTATAAAATTAATAGCATACTCAAAGGGAATATTGGATACATTATGATTATTAACATGTTTCCCGAAATATGATTCAATAGCATCGGATTGTCGTCTCCAACAGATTTGATATTAACATTGTTTTGTATGGTGCCAAGTTAGAATTAGTTTTAAAGGTCACAGGAAAGGGTTTCCCAAAGTAGTCAAAATATTGTGCCGCATTTAATTGTGCAAATGGTTCTGCCACTGGATGGAGTATGTATTTATTTCCCCAAAACAAGACCCGTTTGCCCGATTGGCTGCGAAACATGAATAGAGTGCAGATGAAGTCTACTTGCCACAGCAAGCTCTGAGGGAGACACTTTGAGGAACTGATGTTTGTTAGGCTCACAGAAGATGCCATTCCAACCATATTCGGTAAACTGGGTGATGCTAAGCCCAAACGAATCAGCAGTTTGGTAGAGAAAACTAATGGAAATTCACCAGTTCACGCATTCACGAATAAGAAAAATTTCACTTATGTTTTATTTTATTTACTCAGGCCTACTCAAAGCTTATTATGGCTGTGTATTAATTGTAGACACAACAAAAACTAGTCTAGTTTGTGTTCCACCGAGGGCGGCACAATCCTGTATAAGTCAAATATAGGAGAGCCCGATGCATCCACCGGGTTTCCATGTAACGACAAATATCACTTTATTTTAAATGACGTTATGTGATAGGATGAGGGAAATATTCTAATTCAGGCTGACTTATCAATTAAACTTATACCAACACAAACAAATACACACCAATCCAACTCTTGTTAGTGACCGGAGCCGGGTGTCGGCGGCACGGGTGGCTGCTCTAGATGCACATCTGCACTTGCTGCAGCTAATTACCTACAATTAATACTGTCTGTGATACTTTTTCGCGATTGGTTCAAAGCTGTAGGGCTTGATATGAATGTCAAAACTTTCGTCGGAATCTGACATTTTGGCTGTGAACTGGTCAAGACACTTGTAAACAAACCTGTGGCAATACGTGATGTTTGGCAAAGATGACGTCACATGGTAATCCCTAGCGAGTGTAGTACACACCAGCAATGGCTCGTAAAAGTTCGGAAATTTAGGATTTAGGGAACATTTTAATGAAAATATGATAGCAGGTGGTTGTTATTGTTTTGAGTGTGGTAGTGCATCTAATAGGGAATAAAACAATTGTTTGTTACGTTATATTTACTTCAAAATATGAAATTTCTTTTCCCATCACCTTTAAGTAATTAAGTTTAAGCTTGGGTACTACTTTTGTAGATTTATTACATTTTATTTCATTCCGAAAAGCTCTCATATTCTTACTGTAACATACCTGCTCTACATTGATGTACCTTGGAAACAAAATTAATAAATGACTGTCTAAATATTTTCCATGAAAAGCCTCTTTACGTTTTTCTAACAGTCAAATACACATCCACTTCACGTGCCACCACTGTCGTTCCAAAATCTCCACCTAGAAACGCTTATTGTCTCTGAACTGGACAAGCTTAGAAACTAGAATAGTTCGAGCTTGAATGTATGTCTTGGATGGAGTACAGATGGCCTCCCGTGCCGTGTTGTAGATGGCCTGATTAATCGTGTCCACATAACCGTCAACGAGCGTGCTTTCATAGTCTAACTGGTAGCGCGGCTGTTGTGCATAAAGGTGGTTGTAAAACAGCAATCTCTACATTAACTTTAAAGTTGTATACATTGTTTTAGAACAGTTATCTCACCAAACAGGTACAAACTTATAATTTTCGCATTTTATATTGTTAAACTATCATTTTCTTAACGGCGACCCCAGTTTGTAATGGCACTCTGGTGAAGTAGGTGAGGCCAGTCCACGAAAACGAGTTAATCGATATAGCCTACAGCGTCACAACAGCCAAACATAACCACGTGATAAGCTCCGGTATTGCTTGCTTCGTCGAGGAGTTGGTTCTCTTTACAATGTAAACAAGTATAATATCAGAGCTACTATATAAGTAGATGTATAATTTACTAATGATTCCCAATTATCCAAATACTACGTTAATTAGATACATTCTATGAAACCAATATTTCTAAATATCACTCCATTAATGCACATTGGATGTTATTGCTCTAAGAGTTCAATTGTCGCTAAATCAATTACATATATTAAATATTAAAAACATTAGAAAACTGGCTGTGTTCTGTTTACCTCCAAGAAAAGTATTATTTATTGTGCAATACAAAATTCACCCATTAAACAAAACCTGTCAAAATTATCAATTTAGCAACGATCTCGATATAGCGGAAGTAACTTTCTATTTTCGCAGACGTGAAATAGGCAATCCCGAAAATGGCAACCATCCGAAAATGCTACACCGGGTCCCCCGTCTTGTGCAGCACCGCGTACAACACCATGTTGAAACAGTGGAATTCCCATCTCAACTGGATAACGAATGTTTACAAAACCTGGCTCAGAAAATATATTAATAGCAGTCAAGCGTGGATGTCCACACAGACACGCACACACACAATTCAAATCCAGTTAACGGTAAACATTCTAAGAACATCCATTTACTGATGTAGAGATTTCTGATTTAAATCTTACGAAAGATGCTTCGTGAAGCCGACATGTAGAACTGGAGCTTACCCCGTCTTCCATTTTGACGATTCATGCTCTTTCCCGTTAAATATCAGGCGATTTTTCTGAAATGAATCCAAGAAAGGACAATTCGTACTACTGAAAACAATTACACAGAGTTGTCATCGCGCATTGTTCTTCAAAAAAGTTCTTATTCTTATCCTACACCAAGACCCTGGGTATGTGTGTGTGTGTGTGTGTGTGTGTGTGTGTGTGTGTGTGTGTGTGTGTGTGTGTGTGTGTGTGTGTGTGTGTGTGTGTGTGTGTGTGTGTGTGTGTGTGTGTGTGTGTGTTTCAGCTGTGTATAATAAGGCACAGGAACAGAGAATCTCGAACCGTGAATTCAAACTCTGGACGTTTCTTCAGGGACTGAATCCAGAGTGGCCACTTTTCTTGCTGAGACATGTGTAATGTCTCACTAGTCAAAGCGAAATCCATGTGTTTCGCTGCCGGTGAAGAAATTGATATAGATATATTTACGAAGCACTTGCTGACACCATGAGTTTGATAGGACTGGGTCAGCTTTTTCGCGAATGGCGACAATGATTTTGAGCGATTTTAAGCCAATACTTGACCTCGACTTATACAGCGAGCATATGCCTGAGGATAGAATTACAGGGTGAAAATTTACATCGACTTATACACGCGAGTATATAAGGTAGTCTGATACGCTTAAAACGAAACTTAACATAAGAGAAGTGTTCATCTGATGATCAGAAGGACTGTCGGGAAACGTGGGCAACATGTGGCAGAAAAGCAACCGAACGTCACAAAAATAGATGGTAAGGTGTTACTGTGCACAATTATTTAATATGTAGATAATGTCTGCTATGTAGATTGCTTCAATGACGATCCAATATTCAGCATTTTTGTGTATTTATAGTACACTGTACCTAGCAAATGACGCAGCTTTCGAAAATAAGACACTGATTTTAATCCTAGAAAATTTTATTAATTTTGCGTAAGGGTGTAAATAAGACTTATTTCTGAATTTTATTCTCACACGAGTGACAATATTTCCATATAACATTGTGAAAAACCTGCATACATTTACGTCACTGGTGAATTTGAATTCTGTTTTCTAACAGTTTAGCTGTTTTAGCTTATCATTAAGGTGTCTGGGTCGGCTATTACATACTACTTTTGAATTAATAATATCTTTGAAAGTTTTGTAGATAAACTGACAATTTGTTATCAGATCTTGCTCAAAGCATCATAGAATACGGTGAACTAAGTTAAATTAGTTGTTGTCACATAATTGAGCACGTGATACGTCACTCGTAATCGTAGTGCATAATGAAAGCCGGTGCATCAACAAGGTTTTATTTCAAAGAATAAGACACAAACAGAACGGAATATTGAGATATGAGGTATTAAACAGACATGGGAATGTAGCGAGATATTCTCAGATAGAGATTCGAGTAAAATGCACCGTTAGCTATGACTATAACTGAGCAAATGTTTGGTCGCTGAAATTCTGACAAACCACAATATCTACTAACCGCGAGGAAGAAACTTAGTAAAGTGGTAATCACAAGAAACATACTGACGTATTCATTTCTTAATCATTTTAAGACTCTGAAGTGACTTAAGCTCTGCATAAGTTGTCAAAAGTGCCGACTTGAATTGAAACAAAACTAGTGTAGGTTAAAACTAAACATATTTCCATTAAATTATATATCTAACTAGATATCTTTGACTGGTTAACTTGATTTAATTTAGCGCCATTTATCTAGGTCATATATTCGCTCCGCCTCACGCTATGTCATGTGCTTGATGGGAGAGAATGTTCGAAGGGGATTTCCCAACGAAAAACCTCTGCTTGGGAATTGTGTACCCAACAATCAGGGCCGTGGTGTCACAGATCAAGACCCTGCAGGGGGACACAGGATTCAGTCCTTATCTGGACCAGGTTGAGACACACATAAATGATGCAAAAAATTCAAAGGAATAAAGCTTCGTAATTCACCCCAGATAATTTCAAGTTTCCAGAAAGCATATAAGGACTTCCTTGCCAACATTCTTGTGCAAATAGAGAAGCGTTACCCAGAGTCTGCTGTTGACACCCTCCAGGCATTATCTGTACTGGGCCTACGTAGACTGATTGGTATGTCAGAGGAAGATGCTGGCAAACTTGGCAATGATGAAATTGCCATGTTGAATCAGTAGTATGGACAGGGGAATGAACCATATATTGAAACATCCGAGACTCCCCAGGAGTGGGCTATGCTGAAGAATTTGGTCAGGTCCCAACACTACCCCACAGAGTCACTTCCAGTTTTGTGGAACATCATCGACACCCACCACAGGGATGTGTTTCCAAACCTGTTGATCCTGGCAGTGCTGTTTCAAGTCCAGACTGCAGATGTAGAGAGGGGGGTTTACAGCACAGAACAAATTCAAAATCCATCTCCGTAACAGACTGTCCAGTCAGAGACTAAACACCATAGCAATAATCAAATAGGTCTCTCACTTGCGGGACTTCAGCTATGATGAGGCCCTCACAGCATTCAGGAAGGTGAAGGATAGATTAAAAACTGTGTAAAACAAATAAATATACTAATTTTTCAAATGTTAGTACTTTATTATACTTATATATATATATATATTATATATATATATATATATATATATATATATATATATTTACTATATATATATAATATATTTATTATATATAAACATTGTCAAATAATTTCAGGTTCATTGAAGAGGTTTTGTTATTAATAAACTTACACACAATTACACAATCATTTTATATAATGTGTATATATTAATAATTGTGTGTGTGACTTGCTGTGCATGTTGAATTCTTTTAGTTATCGGATAATGTATTTATAAATAGATGTCTCCATGAAAAATGTGATGTCTCACTTTTTTCAAGAGGGGGAGACACATTTCACCTAAATTTCAAATCCTAGCTCAAACACTGCTGATCCTCCTGTATTTAAACACCGTAAAATTTAAATTTAAAAGTTAAATGGGGCTCTGGATAGTCTATTGGCTTTGTTATAAGCCTGCATTTCGTAAAATCGGTAAGACCATAAAAGAAACAGATTTAAAACACACTGTCCGAGAAAGTTATTCTAATTTCAATAAATAAATTAAAGCACTTTATCTAACAAAGCAAACGTATCTTCTAATCAAGAAATTCATACATAACAGATAACTGTAGCAAAGGCAGCAGTAAGACCCAGAAAGTAATCTTTGTGGAGAGGAATGCAATTTGGCATTTCGATCCTCTGGCCGAAAAGTGAGCGAAAACTTGCATGACTGACAATTTTAATACACAAGCTTTCAAAATTGTGTTGAATTCGAAAAACGAGGGCAAATGCCAATTATATTTAATTATGTTTCTTGCTTTCGTTAATTATATGTGGGCGCGGTTATGCGTGGTGATGTTATCTATCGAATGACATTTAAACCACCACAAACGAGCAGATAAGATTTTCTGCAGACTGAGGAATATTTGTTAAAATGAAGTGGTTGCGTAACCGAGTATAGGAACCGTGTTTACTGGCGCTAAAGGTCGGAGCACTCAATGCGCATGTGCTTGCTCCTGATAACGACGAGCACTTGCGCATGCTCTAACTCCCGAATCCGTTATCTCTATCTTTTTTTAATATGCATGGCTGAGCATATTACAGTTTTATTTGGTCTAAAGTTAGGTTGAAACTTTCGACATCTTTGAAGATGTTCAAACAAGAATAAAGGAGATCGAAGATACCACATCTGTCCAACTATATCGACGTGATTGTAAGACGTTGGCTCGGATCTTTTAATATCCGCGTCCGAGCATCCGAAACAAACCAAAATAGGCGCTTGCACGTTCAGTTCTTGGCTCTTTATCGCCAGCATGCACGGTTCCGATGCATGGCTTGCGGCTCCGCGTCAGATCACAAGAAAAACACACATTTGGCACATGCGCATTGAGTGCTCGAACCTTTAGCGCCAATGATCACGGCTCCAATGCTCGGCTACCCAAAACGACGTCCTGACGGTGGGGGAAACGGGATCCAGGACGATATCTGATCACACACAACTTTTTTATTTATTCATAAATATTGATTTAGAAAGGCTAACAAATGAATTATCTTAATATTCAATACATTGTTTGTGATTTTAAGAAATAAATAGTGGTTTTACATTTATGTGTAATCATCTGATCGAAGACGTAAATACGTCGTCAGAATTCATGTGCAGTTTCGCGGTATAGTTTCCTTTTTGGCACCACATTTAAAGGTCCAAAACAAGGGTGAGTTGTGCTTTATGTGATGATTGTGAATTGTGAGTAGATTCCGAAAACCTGTTGAAAATACTAGTTAAATTAAGTGCCTCTATATCTGAAAGAAGCTTTTAAGTTGTATGATATTCCACTAGACAATCTATAACGAACAAAACTTTTAAATTAACTCCTACCTACCTTATGGATTTGTTATGGGGGGGGGGGGGCATGTAACCCCCAACCAATTTTTTTAAAGACTGGCTTTATGATCACTCGTAACACAAGTGGCTCGTTTTGAATTGGGATAGTGGTTCTGTTCCACAAAATTAACGCCATTATATTTCACAAAAGTAACAATCTACAATCCATATCTGTTTTATTAAAATTATCAAACACTCATTCATTTCATTAACTGGCCAAAATTTAACGGAATGGTTAGATAACGGACAGTTTTACGACATTGAATTTTAAACTTTAAAAATCGATCACATCAATGATATAATAATTATCACGATACGTCGATAGTATGTTTTTATCACACTGTTTCCTTGTCGTAGATTATACTGTACGATGTTATCAATGTAAAGATGGTATTAAATCAGCCAAGTACGTTTAACCCAGTTTGATATTATTAATTATAATTATGACAGTTGTACGGCGGATTTGTCATAATGCCAATCTAGGGATGGAAATTCACAACTAGATGTAGTACTAAATCGTTAAAAGAAAACCGATAATTATTAAGTATCTTCGTGAAATAGTTCTTAATTTATAACCTACCTTGTTGTTAATCCAAAAATGGATTAAACTTTCCTTCACTTGGTTTTAAAATGATCCACGACCCTTAACGACATTTACTAAGACTACGTTTTCCACATTTTAGCGGCATAGACATATGGCGCTTCTTCTGGTATCAACTGATAAATTCACGTTCTAAATATCAGAAAGGGTTCTTTGCAGCTGGGGCTGCTTCGATCAAATGAAATATCCAATAATTCAACTAGTAACTGCATCACGATTTTATTTATCAAGACAATAGTCTCATTTATAACAATGTCAACGTCTGACCTGTTTTCAGCATTCGGCCGAACTCTGGGCGTTACACGGGAATCAACAATTGCAGTGTGCGAAATATTTCAATTCAAATAGGTGATAAGTGTATGCTAATTGCCTCTCCGTGTATGCTATTTGCATTAGATATTTTATGTTATACTCTAGATATATTTTGTACGTACGTATTCAAGAGTTTTAACCAAAAAAAAATCAAAATCGTTTCTTGCATAATAACGCCGATCAATTTGACTAATAACACACGTAAAGAGCAAAAATAAGCAAAAACCAAACAACATTCGTAACTCAATATTGTGACAAGCATAAAACTGTGTTGTGTGTGTTGGTGTGGAAAGACAGAGATAAACTTGTGGCTTCTAAGAAACTGCTTTGCGTGTGTCAGGGATATTTCTTATTCACCGGCAAAATATTTCAGTCTGATCATCTAGTGCTAATTTAAAAACAGATCACTTCCATAATGCTGGCCATTTAAAAAAAATAATAATTTGCCAAATTAAATTTATTTTATAAAGTCTATAGATATATTTCAGAATAAATCCATATAATACGCATCACATACTAATATACACGTGTACATAGTAATGAAATTTTCAATCAAACAGTATGTAAAATAAAACATCTAGCCACCTGCTGTACGCTTCCTGTCATTAAAATACACACTACGAGCAAGTGAGCATAAATTATTAACATTTAATAAATACGTCTACATTATATAGCCCCACATATATAGTAATACTGGATCGATGCGTGGTCTCAATTTACAAAAAAAAAATCTCTGGTTCCGCTTCAACGTTACCCTAACCTTTTTACATAAACACTTATCATAAGACCTCTAGACTTAAGTTACTACAGAAAAATATCTTGAATATTTGAAGTTTTACTGCGTCAGAACATTGTTTGAAAATTGTAAGTAGTCGAGTTATCTTTACCGTTATCTCATTTCTCTGATGATATCAGCCTCGATTCTATAATCCCTGAATGTTACCAGATGGTGTAGATATAGGCCCTTGGATTGGCATTTTTAAGAATGCAATATATAAGCAATGCTTCAAGCATCCTCCTTTTCAACATTTTATGTGTTTGCTTTCATTAAAATTGTATATTATGAATGTTGAAATAAACGAATTGAATTGATAATTGAAAAGAATTGCATTGGTGTAATAAGCACATCCTGGAAAGATTCAATTCTATCAACTAGGTTTTCAATTATAGACATGTAACTTAAGGTACCAGGATTCATCAACATATAACAATAATAATGTACATGTATATTTAATGAAGCGCCTTTACTAGCATGAGCTATTCAAGGGCATTGTAGACTGATATCCCCAAATAATATGTATGTAAAAACCCAGTAGGAGATTTGAGCGATATCAGGGAAAAGAACGAGGCATTTCTAATATTCACGAACAACCTGTTTCACAAATTGGAGGGGGTGCAACACAAATAATGTAACAGCTAAATGTGAACCAATAACAAAACAAATAACTGAGTGGTGCCTGGAACACCACACTGTTAGTATTAAGCATAATAAGATAAGGGTGTAGAGTTTGTTCACATCGTTTTATGTGTGTTTAGATCCTGAATGGATTATGAATTTGTATACGTCTGGAACAATTCCTGGATCAAGATGAACTATCAGTGTATTACGTGGCTTCTCTCATCTGCGTGAATTTACAGTTCAGGTCACCATGTTTGCGTGAAATATAGCTAGAGTAGAGTGAAATCAGGGACATTGAATGAAGTAATTGGTAAATTCAACGTTTTGACCAATATCGGACGTTATGATGGTCAAATATAACATAACGGTACTATTAAATTATCTCCGAGTCTCCATGACCTAAATGGCTGGTTGGTCAGGGATCTCTACCACCCGAGTTCGAATCCTGATGTGGCTATGTCTGAAGGGTATTTCATCTTTCACCTCATCTTAGCCCACCGTGTGCGTAAAACTACCATTTACCAGCATCATTTTGCTACAATCACTTCCAGGTTGATAAAATAAATGTTCACTTTCTACCAACCAAATGATTAAATTCAATCTATAATGCACATAGTTAAAATGAAAATACCAGTTACTCTTAAAACTAGGTGTCTTTAAAATAACATACAATCCTTAAATAAGTTAAGAAAATATTGTTTCGTTAGAGCGTGAAATCCAAATTCTTACCTTTGAAGAGCAAGTCAAGATCTATCCATTCAGTTTCACTTTTATTCCGTGTCTTTAATGCACAAAAAACTATAGCATGTATATCATATTTGGTCCAGAAGTATTCACTTTGAGAAAAAGAAGGCACTCTAATGGCATAGTGATTAGAGCACTGTGGTGCGAACATTAAGGATTGTGAGTTTGAATTTGAGTCATACATCTGTTGTTGGGATGTTTCCTTAGAAAGCCACCACTCGGCCATGTGATCCAGGTGTGACCAGCCCCGAGGTTAATAACTGAAATCAACTTCAAGAAAAAAAATTCTCACCATGCCAACATCAGATTATGGATTCGACCCCAAATATAAATAAACAGCAATTAACATATGTTAAAAATATAACTGTCAGCATTTACTCTAAGAAAAATGAAACAGGTGAAATCTAACATGTCTATAGTTGGTTCCAAAAGTAATAATACCACCTTATTATATACCACTGTAATTACCAATGTAATTAATCAACTTAATATTTTATTGGATGTTGTGTATCACATAAAATTTTGGATCACTTATCTGGATATTTGCTTCTGTATATTATCATTGTGTAAAAATTTACATAAATGTGAGACATGACATCTGCATTAATTTTTGGGCTATCCGTGATGTCCTACTTGACGACTAAAAAGAAGGTGACCTGGGCCATGCTGAGCCAGCAGTGATGGAGCCAGTGGGGGCTCGCCAGACATCTAGGATGGTCTCTCTGTGCCGTCCAACTTGCCATAAGCCAGCCATCAGTGAACTGCACAATACAAGGATCTCCCATGGACTAGACAACCACCGATATTAAGTGAAAGAAATGACAGGACACTGATCCGGATCAGTCAATACCAGAGACAATTGACATCTCAGCAGATTCAGGATGCTTGGTTGGACGGTGAAGTAAATGCTTCCCTCAATACAACCAAGAGATGCCTCAAACGTTCCACGATTGTCTACAATGTAAGAAGCCTACACTCTCCCAGAGACACCAAGCTCTGTGGCTACAATTCTCCAATGAACTTCGTGACCGGACATGGCATGACTGGACTGTGGTGATCATCGATGAGTCCATGTTCAATCAGTTCATCAGTGATGGTAAGCGTATGTACGAAAAGGAGCACAGAACAGCTGACTGATCAACGATTGGTCCTATCTGTGTAGTTGGGGGGGTACTGTAATCTTGTAGGATGCTACAGGTGTCGGGGAAAATGGGCTCCTTCACACAGTGTCTGACGACCTTATTGGCACCGATTCCATCAACATTCTGGGCGACTTTCTGTTACAATCTGCTAATTTGTTTGTTTATGGATGGTCATTACATTTAACAGGATGACAATGCCCCATGTCACCGAGACGAAAGGAGAAAAACAACATTTGCAGTATGAGGAAGCCCCCACAAAGCCCAGATCTCAATCCCATTGAGAATCTCTAAGATGATGTTAAGAGAAAATTGAGGAACAATTTGTCAGTATGTTTGTTATATGGATATCATTTCATTTGTATTTATTTTTTGGAGATTGTTATAAATTATTTCTGTTAAGCCATTCATCCATGAATATTTGTGGTTATTGGAGTTTTGTAATAAGTATCAAAAACATATCCAAAGAATCTCCATTTAGATCATTACTAAAATTAATGTTCATGATATATTAATAAAAAAAAAAAAGTATATATAAAGCACCATATCTCCAAAATAAAATCATTCCAAGGCTCTGTACATTGAGTTCAAATGAATGGTAAAGGGGATTAATAAAAGATAAGAAGATGATAAAGTAACACAAAACATTGACTACAATAAGGAGACTAGAGATTGCATACAATTTTAAACAAATGAGTCTTTGCGTGACATTTGAGGGATTCAACTAATTTTATAGTCTCTGTTACTTAAGAGATATTGTTCCGGAGAAGTGCAGGTTGTGATCCAAAATGTTCTGTAACCAGCCGTTTTCTTTTAACCTATATTTCGGAACTAATTCCACAGTTTTAATGCTTGAACACGACTGGCCTCGAACCAAACACACCGCCACGGCAAAACAATTCAGGTTTAGACCATATAGAGCCTCCAGCAGACGCATTAACATTCATACAATAATACGAATTAAATTTAGTGTCCAATTTTCTTCATTTTTAATATTCATGGAGTCTTTTGGAGAGATCTATGTCCCAAGACTATTAATACGCTCATTATCAAATTTTTTGTGGCTTGGCTTTGAATATTTTAGCTAATCTATAGTTGAAAGTACATTTCATGATGTATGAAAATTGCAAAATGGTTAGCATGAAATCAGTGGATTAGATTAGTTTGTGTAGTTCAGCATTTGCGTGGTACAAATGAGATAAATGGATAAATCTTTTACTCAGCACAGTAATTCTGTTTATATCATATTATTTAACAAAATAAAAATCAAACAATAATATTGATGGCTTAGCCAGAAGTGTACTAAAATTTTAATAACTAATCAAATACACAATCTTAACTCATGTACAAAACATGCACATACAAAGAAAATCATATGGATATACAACATAATAATAATATAAATGCTTGAAGAAAATACCTTATTTCCATTATTTTTCATATAGATCTATAATTTGCATATCCAAAATTCAAAATGTATCTGAATAATTTCAGCATTATGTGAAATTTCTAAATGTGAAATTAGTGCAAATATTGAATACAGTTTTCTATTATATTATATAACTATAACTGCTAAATTTATAAATACTTTGTGTTTGAACACAGACACACACACACACACACACACACAGACAGGGAGAAAGTTTCCTGGTCAAGAGAACTAGTGTTGTTATTATCAGGGTGGTGGTAGCTGTTCAATTGGTGTGACAAATTTGAAGTCCTCTGGAAACAAGGTATGTGCCTTTGGGTACATCTGTTTGTATGACTGACGTATTGTTACCTCAGCGACACCAGCAATGTCTCCAATGTCTGAAAGAGATGGTAGTCATAATATTTTTTAAACTGTCACAGTGAATAATCCAACAGCTAGATTTTGCTAATCCGACAACACAAGAAAATCTTTTAAAAAAGGTGTCAGTGTTGCCCAAATATGGTTTAGTTGTTGTTGTGACAAAATCATAAATAGCAAGGCAATGACTTCATATATTAGGGGTTTTATTTCATTTGAACCATTGAAACTTGTCAAACAGATTATACCTTCCCAGTAACCAAAATAGAAGCTAATCCTTTTATTGCACCCTGACACTCAACTGTCATCACCATATGTTTGGGCACTGAACGTTAACATATCACTGATGGGCATTCTACAAGATGGAGTACTAGAACATTACGATTCCATACTGATATGGCCTATATCAGTATTCAATATTACACTCTTCATCAATCTGTATTATGCCAATCCAGACTGATAAAACCAACAACTGCTTCTTCTTGGTAAACATACATACGTGTTTTACATGTCAACAGATTGTTTAGTTAAGATATGGTCAAAAAAATGTGTTTTTAGACATGTCAATGAATTGTTTTCCACTGTTGAGGGGCTTCTGATTGGTCAGACCAAAAAATAAAAATTACACATCATAATATCTATAAACTAACCTAGAAATGACAGTTATCATCTGGTTGGCTGTTCTTCAATTCTAACATTACACTGATATTTTCTAGACAGCTAACACAGCTGTGCACTATCTTCATAAACCCGGAACAAGCCGTGATAATGCAGTTAGTTAGAGTGTAGGACTCACAGCTCCGGCAGCTGCAATGCCGTCATGTGGCAACTGGTTCACTCATCCATAAAAATGAGAACCTGACAGGACGTGATGGCTATGTGTTTGAGTAACACTTTGCACCTTTAATGGTGGCATGTGTTGTATGCTACATTGGGAGTTGAGATGCGTGCAGTTGAGAAACAGGTCGGAATCAGGGATTATAATACTGTACAGCACCTCAGAACAGGGTTTCTGGTTCTGGCACTATATAAACATGCATTATATATATATATATATATATATATATATATTATTTAGGTTAAATGACCTGACTCCAATGATGGCAACATAAAAGTACAATGAATGAACATCATCATCATCACCAAATTAACCCCCTTTAATAACAAAATATTTTAAGATTACCTTTAGCACTCTTTTTATCATCTGATGCTTGGGAAGCCATGTAGATGGCTGCAGCAGCTACTGATATTGGACTACGACTGGAAATATAAAAAAACTAAAATCATATCAAAACCATAACAATAAAATAATCATAAGAATACCTGCAAATGCTCAAGTCTCTCAAACTGTACATCAAAATTGTGTCATCTCATAAAATCTGGTCCCAGTCATGATCAGGGTTCATACACATTTTGACAGCTCAGATTCTAGGACTTTCCAGGACCTCAATGTCAAATTCAAGGGCCTTTTCAATGAATTCACAAACTTTTAATGCACAAAGATACACCCATATTTAGGAAGAAGTGTAACGACTGAATTCCTGTACGCTTATGATTAGAAATATAGATCTATATGTCCAAATTCCAGGACTTTCAAGGAACTCTACAAAAAATTCCAGGACTATTCAGGTTGATTTGTGAATGTCCATTTGTGTGTATCTGTGTGTGTGTGTGTGTGTGTGTGTGTGTGTGCATGTATGTCTAGATATGCCCCAACATTTAACATATAATAATTTCAGTTATCTCAGGGGTTATATTTTGATCATTAAAATATATAATTATTGTTAAATCAATCATTATTGGCAATGCTTACAAACTGTAAACTTTCACTATCTCTTGTTAAAATTTTATAATGAACCAAACCAGTGTGATTCGGGTTATAATTCGATAACATTGGCATTGATTGTCTACTTTAAATTAAAAAGTCTTATTGACAAATATATAAATAAGAACAGTAAGATATTAGTACTTCCATATTAACAAAATCTAATCACAGAAAACCTGATTCAAAACATTTGAACTGAAATATAATGTCACTACATACCCAGATACAAGATCAAGATCCACAGCTTTCTTAGCAATAAATGTTGCAGCCTTTTGAACTGACTGATGTAATCCAAGATTTGAACAGAAACGTGACTAGAAGAGAGAAATACCATAATGTAAACATTTGATGAAAACTGTCAACAAATGATACAATCAACCAATAATCAAATATCAAATTTGCATATTTATATTAATTTCTTCTACATTACTAATAACATGATGAACATGGAAAATGTAGAAAAACATTTATTGAGCTCATATTATGTATAAGAGTTCAAATGTCAATAGCTTAATTTTAACATTTAACACTATCATTCATGCATAGATTATTACATACCATGAAGTCTCCAGTTGTGATCAGTTCCACATTTGTCTCCAGGTTCTTCAGAATCAATTTAAAAACTCGGCCAATTTCTTTCTTCGATATCTTTGAAACAGCACAGATCTCTGTAGGTAATAATACAAGAATCAAGCATAGAAGATTTACAACTAAAAGATTACTTGTTTAAATAAATTAGTTATGTTCAGTATTTGATACAATTTGATGTTAATATTGTTATGCCACAAAGTCAACTTCCCAAAGAGGGACAGACATCAAAACTCAGTAGACAAATAATAAACCAACAACTTACAGCTTTCACAGTGGAAAATAATAAGTTATAAAAAATAAAGCCTATCACACCTTTGAATGTACGTGGCACACCTTCCTGTCTGCAGGCTATGTATAGACATGCTGATGCGATTGCATCATTGCTACGACCTTTCAGCGACTTGCCTTCATGAACTTGCTTGAATAATGTGTTTGCTCGTTCCTATTAAGAGTGAAGTTGTAAGAAAATAATAAATAAGTCAAAGATAGAAATAGCCATCAGACAATTCCATTTTATCAATTCCAATTCCACTCAATTGGAGTAGGTACTCCCAGTGCCTACTTAGAATACCTACTCCGAATAGTTTATATTCCAAGTAGGATTGTCATAGAAGAAATATTTCTGAATTAATAGATTAAATAGTAAATTAATTGCGGATTTAATTTTTTTTGTAGCAAACTTCAATTCCAATTTTATCAATTCCAATTCCATTCTTTTTTAATAAGCAATTCCAATTCCAGAAATGAATTGACCCCATATCTGATAACCATACAGATAATTATGCTCAAAATAACTTCTTTTTTAAATTGCTTGTCATGACACCATTACTTAGATATCTCAAAATCAAATTCTGAATCTAAAACCAAAAGAAACGACCATAAATAAATAAGTTGATTTAGCCTCGATGCTGGCTACACCTGGGAAATATGGCCATGTGGCAGCTACCTAGGGAACACATCCCACAAACCCAGACATGAGCCAGATTTGAACCCACAAACCAGAGGTTTGCAGTGCAGATCCCCAACCACTGTACCATCATAATCCACACACAAAGAAAGATATTCAGATAACAAACCTTACCACAATCATATGAGGCAAGTTTAGCCTCTCAGCCATCTGGCTTATTTCTCTAAATGCATTCAGTAAAGCTCTGTCAGAGCTGGAGACCTACAAATCAAAATTTGATAGTGATAACACATGTATATAAACAATCACATTATAATGTTATACAGTGAGAACAATGTATTTGTTTGATCATAGTAATGTCTTAATTTATGCATGTCATGAACTAATTTTAAATTAAAAAAAAATAAACTGTTTGCAATGAGCGAGTGAAATGTTTGTTTAGCTTCGGTACCAGCAACATCTGAAACATATAGCCAAATGGCTACTTCCTAAGGAAATAGGATTTGCAGTGCAGTCCTTTTCCACTGCACTTTTGGAACACCCTCAAAATTGTTTGAACTTTTTAATCAATTCAAACAGGTAATATCATCCAAAGATATAATAAAGCAGGAATAAATTTAAGTGTATTTGAATAACAAAAACATTTTTGTCAAAAACTAAATATAGCTTCTATTGAAGAGTCCCAAAAATAATATCTGACATATGTCTGGATTATATTATTGTTTCAGAATTACTTGGCAAAATATGCTTGCATGACAGCGAATATATCAACTTTCATAACAAAAACAGAGACTCTACTTCAACTCACATGATAGTTTAACAACACTTCTAGTTATATTACTAACCTGGCGTCGGTTTTTGTAGATTGAACGTCCATTGTCATCAAGAGCTCTGTCTCCTGGTCCTACGGCTATCATAGTAGACAAGTCACCACCTTCTAACAGTGTATTCTATAACAGATAACATACAGGTATTACAAAGATTACTTTGATACAAGTAGTACAAATGATAATATGCGTATCAGTCCTATGGAGATTATTTGCTTTCTTGTTTATTGTACTCATATAAACAGTAGTATAAATTCCAATTACAGCTAATTCATGTTAATCTGAGAAAAATCTTTACAACATCAGAACCAATGAAGAATGATGACGATTTAAAACAGGATATGTAATAGTAGGATCTTACTGATCCATAACTGATTTCTCAGTTAAAAAATATAGTTCTAAAATATTTACCTCAGCAGCACCAACACGAGATGCATCTTTCGCATTTTTCTCGTTACTGAATGTTCGCCATTCTGATCCAACATCAATAACCCTATCGAAAAGGAGAACAAAAAAACCCAGTAGCAGACCTGAGCAACTGATACTAATTCGGATTTTGTGGTAAATAAAGCTGCACGTATTGCTATTAGATGATCAAACTATCACTATCTAGTGACATATGTTACAAGCGAAGTAATTTTTAAGTTAAATTAATTACATCGTTAGGTAAACATACGGTAAAATGAACTGGTCAAGATGTATCCTGGTGTCAAGATATAGCATCATTAAGAATTGAAAATTACAAATGGTTAACTTAAAACAAGGAAATATTTTTTATAACTAGGATTCACAAAATCTATTCATGATGCTCAAAGGGTTCTCTTAAGAAAAACTGCCCAAGGATATTGCGCTGGACATAAAACACCTGAAAGTAATATTCTTGTCATAACCACTATTGCTACATAGATTAATTAGTGGCAGTCAAACAGAAAAGAGTTAATGATCTCAGTAAAAAATAATCACAGCAATTAAATAGGAAGGTATTAAAAGCTGATCACTGGAATCTAACTTCCAAATCTCATACACAGATAAAATAATGGTTAATAACTGATATTCGTTTAATTTCATTCTGATAGACATAAAGTATAAGCTGAAATAAATATAAGCCATCTCTAGTTGGGGTTTTTTCCAAAAATATAAAGATAACTGTTCTAAATAACTACTTAGTAAATAGCATTACTGATTTCTACAAGCAGGCCCAAGCTCAAGCCATATTTGCCTTTTGGACAACTTACCGATCTCCAACTACGAGTCCACATTCTGGACAAATCATATCTCCAGCATGGTAGTCCTCCACTAAGGGTGTGTCAGGGTGGGATGGACAGGCCACAACTGCAGATCTAAAATATACAAAAACAATATATAGATATTACATGTATGTGGTATCTACGTATATGGCACAACTGTTTCTCCAAAAGATTTTTATACTCTACCAAATATTATAACACAAAGTAATTTCTTTACCCAGATATCAGTCGTGTTTTTAACCTAACAGATACACCACAATGTAAAGGATATGAATCCTGACTTCTCACACATAATGACCATGGAGTTCTGCAGTTTAACTAATGTAGCTCATAATATAAATTAAATATGAAATTAAAATAACTTTATTTAATAAATTAATTTTAATGGGTAAAGCCAATAATAAAGTTTATTACTGATTCTCCTAATTTTTAAAAGCACAGGATGAGTTATCTCAATCCGGCCCATATAGTCTCATCCTGGCCACAGTCCACATTCAAGCAACTCATTTTCCAGTGCATTTGGAGTGGCTCCCCATCATTACATGATGATTCCTCAAATAATTTCATTATGAAGACTGGAGGGGGACACCAAAAACTCTATCTGATGCCTAATGAGAAGCTCGGATATTGTCAATAACACATTTGTCACAACTGGATTTGGGAGAATTTTACTCTTTGAGATCAATTTGGTAACTCCAAAAGAAAGAAAAAATTCTGAACCAATTTCTTCCCACGTAATCAGGGTTGGGTTTATGACATGACAGTATCATAAACACTTTTATGATATCATAAATATATATTCACTATATTTTGTAATTTTTTTTAAATTTTTACTCTTGATCTATTTTGCTTAAAAACAATTGTAGATTATCATTATATCAAATTTAGTATATTTATATATTACAGACATGAATATAAAATAATATTGTATGTTGATCTCTTTTAAATTATCACATCTTTCACACATGTACAAGTGAATTTGATACCAGGACTGTAAAAACTGGTAGCCCAGACGTATGGAATGTGTGAATTTCAAAATCCTAATCATTGTCGTCATTCACATAAAAGCTGACCCAGTCGTTTCAAACTCATAGTGAGCTCCGGTGGCCTAGCGGCTAAGCACCCAGCACCTGGTGCCAACGGTCGCAGGTTCGAACCCTGCAAGAGGTCGAAACTTTTCCAGGGATTAATTTCTCGGCTCACTACATCGTGGGTGGCTGACCACGTTAAATGGCGCTGCCGTCTCCACTGAATTATTTAAAATAAAGGGGGACGTTAAAAACCCCCTGACGACGTAAAACACTCTGGCAGTGACCACCCTCAGGGTATTTCATCTCCATCTTTCCGTACTACTCCCCTGTGAGTGGTGGGGGAGGAGGTTTCTCAACCACTCCAACATAGAGGCTGTGCTGATTAAGCGACAGCCTGGGGATTCTCCCCGAACAACAAAACCAAACCATCAAACTCAAGGTGTCAGCAAGTGCGCAGTAAATATATTAATAGGGCTATCAATTTCTTCACCAGCAGTGACACACACACACCAATTTCTCTTTGATGTTATAACTAATAAAAAACTTGTCACACCAAACAAACAGGCCTGATCGTAACTTCAACTGGCAAGCGTTATTAATTAATTGTTTCATGGCAAGTGGCAAGCAAGGTGAACAGTGATTCCTATATTATCGCTAATCATCTGGAAGTACTGGTAGTTGACAGCGTGTGACTATCAAGTACTATTACATAAAGACTGGCATGTTTGTGAGATCCAAATAACAGTTTGATGAAAACTAATCGCAATTTAGTGAATAAGACTAGTAGGCAGAGATGTGACAATTTTGTTCCAACTGCGGCTCACACAAACACGCTTGATTGTACATTCAATTGGCAAGTGTTATTAATTCATTGTTTCACAGCACATATGGGGGTACTGGTAGGTAACAGTGTGTGACTATCAGTATTATTACATAAAACGCGACTTGTTTGTGAGATCCAAATAATAGTTTGGTGAAAATTAATTGTTATTTATTGAATAATAATGGATTAGTAGGCAGCGATGTGACAATTATTTTCTGACTCTGGCTCTTATTGGGTTGAATCATATAATGTTGTGTGTCAAGGATGGCCGAAAACATCTTTCCTTCAGCTCGTAGGAAATATGACGTGCATATACGTCAAGGTGCTTCTAGGAGCTCCCTTTTCCCTACCCAAAAAATCGACTTATACGCGAGTATATATGGTAGTCTATAATACTAGTCTGACCGGGCTACTGCCATTTTGAGGAAAGATATGTGGCAGTCTCAATTTCGTTTTCTGTAGAATGATTTTCCACTGTTTTGGAGCTCTTCACAGTGGAGAAATGCACGGAAATTATTGGCTTGTTTGATTTATTCCCACCAAGAACTCTAGAAGATCTATGAAAATGTGTCGATAATTTTACAAACTATGTCCACTAAAAATGAGTGAATAATTTTATGTTAATATTATAAGTAGATGATATTATATTCTGATATTATTTTAGGTTTGCTTTGGAAAATTGTTACATCATACAGGAATCAATGCTGTTCTATGCACGAATGGCAAAGACCATGCAGATAAGTCCAGTATGTTGGATCTAGCTGTGCTCCAGTAAAAGTCAAACAAGAAAATTAATTTCATCCAAAACATCTTCAGGATACCCCCTTGAGCCAGGCAGGTACTTCTGGTAATGGTGGTCATCATCTCAATGGCCATAAGAAAATTCCTGGCTAGATTGTGGACATCACCAATAATTTATTACAGGATTTTCCTATAACTGTATACTCATGTTGTGTTAAAATGTGGATCATTTAAACCACAAACTTTATTACACAAATTTATGATCTAGTGTTCTCCGTCAATTCCAGCACAGTTTCCAGCACAGCTAGTAATATTTTGTTAGACTAATAAGAAATTTGGTTGGGGTAGTGGATTTAAATTTTACTAGCCCAGGGGCTAGTTAGATGTAGAAATATTGTTTTGGCCCTGTTGATGTTTGTTGGAGTAACATGGAAAAACAGTTCACCAGGCAGGAATTTAAAAACAAATTTGTATGAATTTGGGCCTTTCTTTTGGCACCAGCCAGTGGACACCACTTCGGGATCTGGCAGCCCTTGGCATGACATGGAGCACACACAGGTAAGACAGTTTTAAAACTGACATCAGGATCAATTCTTCCATCCTTGTTGGCACAATATGAACAAACACTGGTACATCCTAACTTGGAACTATAATATGTCCATTCTACGGGACTACAGCACTCAGTCAGCAGGAGATTCCAAGCCTAGAGTATGCTGTCAAAGTGATAATATCAAGGTAAATGCATTAGGCCTGAAGAAGCAGAAATTGATACACTCTCAGCAGATTCACCAAGGTTCCAGATAATATTTGAGGTTGGAGGGTCATCAGAAAAAAGAAAGGGGTTGATGAAAAATATCGATTTGGCCCTAGCAGTGTGGGTGTTCGCGTGGCGAAAGCCCCAGCAGGAAAAGTTGTAGAAATTATTCTGTGAGAAACAATTTGAAGTATACTTCAATGTCTCAGGAGCACAAGAAGATGTATTTGTATTATGTATTGTTTTGCATCTCAACCTGCTGCTCCTGAACCATCATGTCATTCAGCACATTGGTATCATATTGTTTTTACACTTATATTTTCCTTTTCAATATAATTGCATTATTCACACACAGACTAGATCATACTGATATTAATCGTCACATAATTCTCTATCAATTCAATACATTATTATGGTAGACCAGTAATTACCAGTCATGGGACCAGCGATCCTGAGGGGGGTTCATAAACTGATTTTAGTGAACAATAGAATCCTTGCCTGCATGACATCACATAGCTGAAATAATAGTTCCTTTCCTCTTGACCACGACAACTGGCCTGTATCAAGGGCAGCGAGTTGTGTCAGTTCATTGGAAAGTTTAAGAGCCTGTAGAACAAACAATACTGGATGTTGATTAGCTTTTGTGTGTGTTCTGTATTCAAATACAAGGGTGTTTTTAGTAATTTTCATCAAAATGAAGAATTTATATTAAAGTGGATTCTGCTATCTGAAGACTAAATATTAATTACAAATTTTGAAATATTTTTCAGTTCATACTTTTTGGTCATAAATATATATATAGTGTGATAATTTGATATATAAAATCAGCAATTCAAACACCCAAGGCAACACTATTATTGTATATTCTTTACTAAATTAATAAATTATAGTGTGTTTTGCACAAGTGTGAAACTATTTCGAGTTTGGAGGATGTTTCTCATGTATACTGTCCAGAGGTTGCGCCATTTATAGTGTGTAGATGAAACTTAATAACTTTCCCACCAATTTATAAGGTGGGGTCCACTTGAGATTTTAAGCCTGCAGGTTCTATGCTAAGGAACCTATTTGGTTCTCATGTCCCAAGTGATTTATTACTTTCAAAGCACGCCCAAAGCATGTAAATAAAAGAAATACTTAATTGATTCATTGGCAGTATCTAGGTGTTCAAAATCATGAATGGGTTAGATTGTTTTGATCCCGAGGTGTTCTTTCTCAGAGCTGGAGGACGATGTACCATGGGGCACAAGAACAAGTTACTCATGTGCCACAGTAGGCTTGAAGTTCGTAAGAACATGTTTAGCCCAAGACAGGCTCAGCCTTATATTCCATATTTTGGTATCGTGGTATCCACACAGGTTTAACCACATTATCCACAGTGTGGAAAAAATCAGCAGTTAATATTTCATTTAGAGTGAATAAAGCACCAAGCAATTACTGGTAATTCAATCAATTATGAACCATACCACTCCCTCACCAGTGAAACTGAAAGCAACTTAAAACATAGAACAATATTTGTAATAAGCATTCAAAAAAAAATTGTCACTTCATGTTTACATTTACAATTATAACTGTGTCTGAAGCTGGACATTTTCCCCTTGTGCACACACAATCCAGCTCTCACATGGACACATTCACCAAACAAGATTAGAGGCATCAAGCAGTGCCATTCTGTGTATTGTAGGCCTACTGTAAATGGAGCATCCCCCGTCATGGTGTGGCTGGCCTGGGTTGCCACATTTATAAAACCATGACAGCTGATTGGTTGTTATGTGAGGTGAATTGGACAATCAGATTGACGTAATTAAAGTTCATTCATAAATTGATTCTAATGCATGATGCTGAGAACACCCTGTGAAGCAGCAGCAGTGATGACCTGGGAAAGATTGTCATGTACATGGAAAATTAACAAATATCTCTGGCTTGCCAGATGATAGTCTGCCGGGTCACAAGGCTGCCACTGTCGGGTCATTGACCCAAGACCCGTCTGTTATCTGGAATGCTGTTCACTTAACACAGGTGCAACCTGAATACCGAGGAATTCACACTGATTGATTGATTGATTGATGTAGGACTATTTGTAGTCAGTGAACAAGAGACTGACTTGATATTTGGACTGAATACAAGTGTGGCTTCAATAGTTTCTCTGTGATTAATGGGAAAGGTTTGTTCATTCGATGTCACTGAGATAAAATTTAATATATTGTGGGTTTATCTCAAATAGACCTACCATGTGATTCTGAGCAAGACATTCCTCTACGGTTTCATAGAATGTATGAGTGGTGTCAATATGTTGCAAAGAATTTGCTAACTTAATTGTGCCATCAACAGAAAGTGAAATGGAAAACATTAACTTAACCCCGCCATATTGCTGAATGTTTATAAGGTCATGGTCATTAGCAGGGAGCCAATAAAATAACCGCATACATAATTAGAGATGAATGTATGCAGAAATGAATGTAAGTTGTAAACAAATACATATGGTCAATTAAAAAAAGATCATAAATTATCGGTGACATTTTTTTTCCGTACCCGGCCTCATTTTATTATTTTTTGTACAGAGAATACTCCACTTTTATCTATTTTCCCGCCACGTTACCCACAACTAGAATATTTTTAAGGCAGACCCAAGGAAGTACTCCCATATTGGATGGGATGGTCTACTACCCTTGAACATCACTGGTTTTAGAGCAAAGCTATACTATGCTAATATTTATGCTTTTGACAGGTTATAGAATGTATTACATTATGATTCGAGGACACCTTCCCTCCCCCCACCTTATATCTCCTTTGGCTGTGTTGAAGCCACCCATGATGCAAACCATGTATAACTATAATTTAATGTGAAAACTATAAGATGGATTAATAGAAGCAGATATATCGTGGTCACGTTATATGAAGTATTAACTGAAGCAATTATCACTCAGTCACTCACTGCATCCATGGTCAGAACAGATATATACCAGCCCAAAAGAGCAGTGATTTGCTTGTCATCTAATTAATGAATAGATGTATTGAATCAGTACCACCCATTAAACTCTAGAAACATACTAGCAGACCAATCAGATCAATTGATTTTGACTACAAACAATAACATGCCTGTGTACAATTGCTATAGTCTAATAATGAGACCCTAAGACCTAACATAATATAATAATTTTATTTTTAATGTTGTAATATTATATTTATAACATATTAGTAATTCAAGCCATTTTAAAAACTACTCTTTATGCATATCTGAGATAAATGTCACAAATTTGTTGGCTATGCTAATATTTATTTAAATATGCTTTTGACAGTTTATGACCCTGTCATGTCATAAACCCTTGATTAATCCATGGTTTTTGACATTGTATCAAACTTGCCAACCCTGAAAGCAATGGGTGACTATGATCGCAGCTTGGAAAAAGCTCCAAGAGGGGTACACCCTTTCTCGAATTTGTTTACTGCCTCTTTTGTTTCTTTGACAAAATCACATGGCATAATTTTTTAAGTAAATGACTTTATCTCCTGATTACTTATCAGTCTAAATACGGACATTTTTCTAGATATGACATTGAAATATGAGTTGTGATGCTCTTTACTCACATAAATAACCATCTGACAACAAATATAATGTCACCAACATGTTTGTCAGGTTTATTTCCTTACAAAGAACAACTTTTTAATAATTTCCAGTTACGCACACTAATTCATCTAGAGGCTGCAAAATTTGGTGTTAATATTTTTGCTAATAAATTCCTTGTAAACTTGTAAGTTTTTTACTTGAAGACAAAAAAAAACCATTATTGATATTAACTTTTAAATTAGTCTCCCAGGTTTTATCATTATAATGGTTACAATTATGGCAATGATAATAAATAGTAATTAGTGACATAAATTTATGATATTGAGCTTATTAAAATGTGTATAAGTTTCTTTACATGTTACCTATTCAGCTATTGATATAATTCAAACTGTATTGTTGTAGAAACTGAGCTCTTTATATTTGAATAATTATTTTATCAAACTACCAAAGTTAATTTTTAATGGAAGTGCCTAACAACACCTTTCCGGGTGTCACCCTATCATTTTCATTAACCACTGGGTGACTGGCTCATGAGACATGGCTGGGTCGACCTGACTCTTAACTAAGCCTGGACTGATTTCACTAAGTCTTAGTATGAAGGTCAAGGTGTTTCATCGTATGACATGTACGCTATCAATCCTGGAGCAGCTGATTAATCTCATCAGTCTACAGACTAGACTAAACTGGTAGTCTCCTCTTTACTACTTTATTTAGGGGCGTCATTACATCATGAATATTATTTGACAAGTGCTTTTGAATGGGCCTATGGAAAATGAATCGTTTTTGTTTTGCTTGTGGTTGCCTTAATATTTGTTTTGAAATCGGGGATATAATTGTTAAATCACGAGACGTCAAAAATGGGCGAGAAACAAAGTGCAAACAATGTTTTGACAAAATGGTCCGTGATAGGGGGTCTGTTTACCCTCTTTGTGCATGGCCTTGGCAATACCTATTAACTTAAGAAGCTAGCCATGTTGTCAATATTCCACTCTTTCTAAATATGCTGGTTTCCCTATGAAAATACGAATCTAACCTAGTCTGCTATCATTTTTTAATCTAAACCACAATAATACATTTATTAATAATTGAGGTAAGACAAAGAAAACCACCCATCCATCCTATTTTATGTATGATATATGCATAATAACATACATAGATATTATATTTGACTATGTTTCATGCACATTGTGAATATCTAAGATGTACTAGAGAATTAAACATCTGTTTAAAAAAGTTGCTTGGTTCTAGTTTGCAGGCTTAAGATAAAACACGAAAGGCAATTTTTTTGGGATAAAGTTCATGATTATTTGCATCAATGCAACATCGTCTTTTCCATTGGATTTGTCTGTCTCATTTGAAAAATAATTCATCACATTTGTCACCATACTGTGATTTACTTGCGTATAATATGTATATATCACTACATTCTAATAAAAAAACATATTATATTGTGGTTAATTTCTTTATAAAATATATAACAGCACAACACCTGAACTTCTTGTTTATTGTATGTAGATTTTAAGTGTTTTTTATGTCTGTGGATTAAAAATATATGCATTGGACTTTGCAGCAGTCATTTTCTACCCTATTGAGGTATATATTTCCTAAGTAATGTAAGAAACCCATGTCAAATTATATATTTACTTTTTAGTCTCTGCAAGACCTATGTAATGAAACAAAAATGGATGTTCTACGAATAATTAGAAAATTTAACCATTTCTCACTTTGGACCAAACTTCCTGATTGGTGTTTGAGCCAATTTTGCAGCCTTATTTCTGAAAAATGTGATAACTTATTTAATTCTTTTTGTGTTATACATAAATATTACATTACACAAATGATGAAAACAAGTCAGTGATACAATTATTTGGTGATTTATGACGTTCATAAACCTTCCCCTCTACTCCTCTAGCAATGGTACATTTCTGGAATTGGACTTTTGTGATCTGTCAAATAAGTGGCAATATTTGGGGCATATTTTAGCCGATTACTCAATCATTATAAAAGATAGCCCCATTAAACTATATATTTTCTTCTCAGTTATGACAAGACCTATCCAATGAGCCACAAATTGAAAAAATGACCACCATCCCTACTTTTACTTTACTCTACTTTAGTACACAATAATGTGACAATTACACCGAACCAGCTGATCATCACGATGTTTGTAATTTTACAGCTAATAACTGACTAAAACACTTCCCCCCAGATTACTATTTTAACATATATATTTAGTTATTTGGATACGATATACAAGCTTAAACAATACGCAGAAAAGAATAAGACAACATCAGCAGGTTTTTAACTTGCCTACGACTGGATGACGCCATGATGAATTACCTTTATGAGCTATTAAGCTGAGTATTATGTTCTTATTGAGGAACGTTCACTTAATGCGAATTTGGCAGTGATTGAAATAATTCAATCTGGTGTTTACAATTTAAAATTAATGTATATACTTTACTGAATATTATTCTAAATTATTCTTAGTACTAAAGTCTGTAGTACTTAGAATAATTTAAATAAGTGTCAGAATTATCTTAATAAAATAATAAAATGAAAATAAACAAACTATCACTTTGTCCTGATCACTGATAATTTTTTTTTTTAAACTCAATAGATCTATTCTTTGTCTTACATATTATTTTAATATCTAGATCCAAATTCAGATAGGCTTCATTTTTTCAGACCTAAACTTTTTCATATTTCAGTCCACTGATTTAATTTAATTATTTTTCATGGGCTTTTGATTTGAGTTGTGACTTTATTGGTGATAGCTCTTCATGTTTGTATTAAAATAATTATTGGCATCAATAATGTTTTACATACACCTTATTGATTTATATAACCATACAACACACTCATATATACTAAGTTCAAGTAGTCTATTGTGTAAATCAACCTTTCTTATTTAAATTAATTACTGGTAGTTTGTCTGAACAGTGTAACTCCAATTTTCGTGTTTACATTAATTGAATATCAGTGAAAGCTATAGTATTATTGTATCCATATATAGATGTTATTTAAAGACTAAGAGAAGTATAATAATGGTTTAATCATATATAATTTAGTAATATGTGGGAGGCAAGTTCCTGCATTCAGAAAAATAGATTCAACAAATACATTTATTCACTGAAGTGCATAAATATTTTTGAATACATGTATAGACAAATATAATTAATAATAAAAATATGCTTAGAAAAAATATATAGATTAATACATATACAAGTGCTTATGAATGATAAATTTGGTCAAAATTAATAATGTTTATTGTTATCTAATACAAGATAAGTCATTAAGAATATTAATACATATTAAAACAATATATATTCCAATAACTATAAACTGGTCATATAATGGAATAGTCTAGACAAATACTGTTGTTTGTGGCTAACATCTTAATCATATTTAGAAATCAACATTTACATCAGTATAAACTAATACCAACTCTGCCTTGGCTGGTCCCAAGCCTGGGTGATAAAAGAGGAGGATTGAGCATGGGGCTACCTGGTAAAAAATCCTACTCGCTACAGAAACATTGACAACAGAATTTATGGAGAACACTTAATTGCCTGGAAGAGGAAGAGTCTTGAAGTCCAGGACAGAAGACTCTGGAACACGGCCTACGGTATGTCCCAGGAAGGCAAATGGGCATAAGAAGAAAGCAATACTGGAATGGATTTCTAATAACTCTGTTATTGTGGAAATTCATAAGATCCCAGAGTTAGTTTATGTTGTAGACTTAAACCCTGAAATTAAGCCACAGACATCTATTTTGATATGTGCTTGATATATAAGCCATTTCAAGCAATGTTTACACATATACCAGTGAATTAGTGTAATCTACCTAGAGTCACTTAAGAAAGACAGAGATACTAATTTCATGTGAACTGCAAGCATATACAGTCTGACAATATCAAGCTATGAAATAACTAGTGGAAAAAAAACCCAAATCTGTCTTCAAATATTTTTCAGTGTGATTTCTTATTTTTCTTTTAAAAAATAAATATTTAAATCACGGTTTTACTCTTTAAAAAATGGAAACAAATTGAAAATGCGATTTTATGACCAATTTTGTGCAATTGATTGGCTTACATATGTCAATAAAGTCACCTTCAAAGGTTGTGAGATAAATTGAATGATGATCAAAAACCATTCATACATAGCCACTTGGGTTATGACCAACTATACTAACAGTGTATGTATATATATATATATATATATATATATTCAAAATCTTTAGCTCTGGCTGTATAAATTTACAAGTTAATTCAACCTGTGATGATCTAGATGGAAGTAGTAGGTAAATTAAACAAATCAATAATTGGTTAACACAGTATGTAAGGCAAATCCCTGCATTCAGAAAGGTATATCTAGCAAATGATTTTATTCATCGAGGTGCACATAATACTTATTTAAAATTAAATATTTTTAAATGCATGTATAAGCAAATACAGGTAGTAATTGAAAATCTACATAGAAAAATATCCATATTAATACATATCATTCAAAACAAATTATACATAATAAAACAAATCAGTATGAAATAATTAATATTCACTGAGGTGACATAATACACATTCCACTAAAGCATAAAACAATCATATTATGGAATGATTTTTTGTAGCAAATAACATCTTGATAATATTTTCAAAATCGATATTTACATTACCACAAAATATTACTGGAATGAACTGTAAAAAACCCTGCTGTTGTGGAAATGCATTGCCCCCTTGGATTGCTTTATTTTGTACACTTAAACCATGTAGGTTACCAGGCTGTTTCCTAATTCACCACTTCAAGTAATTTTTACAGATAGGCTAATCTGTATATTCATTCTGGCACCAAATTTGTCAGTTTCAGTATATCGAATACTGAAAACAAATCAATTAACTGAAATTAAAATAATCCACCTACAGCTTGAGCCAAAGCAGAGATAACAGTTTCATCTGAACAGTGAGACTACATCATTAGTATACACTGGCAATTGCTTAAGACATAATACCTTAATGAATCAACATGATTTGCCTTGAATTCAGAATGTACATTGACTCCAAATGCCTTACAAAAGAAGACCGCTGCTATAATTAAACTGACTAATACAGAAGCAATAAACATCGACTGGTGTCAGTTCAGGTTTTTAATTCTCACTAAAAGACCATGTATTTTTCCTGCATTAACATCAACAATAAACTGATTGCTCTGTCCTATTCCAGCAGATCAGTTAATTCCCAGTGCATTGTCCTCTCTACAGCCTTTTTCCATCGACTCAATCTTTTTGCACGTTCTTCAGGATTTGTTCGTGGCTGGAACATGTAAGCCCCTTGTGCACTTGGAGGGTCTTCATCAATATGCCAAACAGCAACTCCTTCAGCCATTCCTGCAGCCATTGCTGCACCCAGAGCTGTTGTCTCAGCCATCGCCGGTCTTACAACAGGAATACCAACAAGATCAGCCTGGAGCTGCATTAGAAGTGAATTGACTGTCATTCCACCATCAACCTGCAATGAAACTATTGGCAGACCACTGTCCTTCTTCATGGCATCCAACACTTCACAGGTTTGGAAGCAGACTGCTTCGAGGCAGGCACGTGCCAGATGCTGTTTGGTAGTGAATTGTGACAGTCCACAGATAACACCCCTGGCATCGGGCTGCCAGTAGGGACAAAAGAGGCCAGAGAAAGCAGGAACAAAATAACAGCCATGTGTGTCATCCACATCAGCTGCCAATGTTTCAATATCGGCAGACTTCTCTATGATGCCAAGATTATCTCTAAGCCACTGTACTGCAGCACCAGCAATCGCTACAGAGCCTTCTAGTGCATAAAATGTAGGTTTCTCCTTGCCCAGTTTATAAGCAACAGTAGTCAGTAATCCATGTTTTGACTCTACTGGCTTATTTCCTGTATTATTCAGCAGAAAACAGCCTGTCCCATAGGTATTCTTAACTTGGCCAATTTTGAAACATGACTGCCCAACGAGTGCTGCTTGCTGGTCACCAAGAATGCCTGATATTGGCAAACCCCTGAGGCAGGTTTCCATCAAATAGCCATATATCTCAGAAGAACAGCGAATCTCTGGAAGAATTGCTTTTGGAATGTCAAAGAATTTGCAGAGTTCATCGTCCCATTCTAATGTATGGATGTTCATGAGCATTGTGCGGCTGGCATTGGTGACATCTGTGTAATGTTTACCACCATGCAAACCACCTGTCAGATTCCACAGTAGCCAAGTATCAACATTGCCAAACAGACAGTGACCTTTCTCTACAGATTGTCGAACCTCATCAACATTGTCCAGTAACCAGCGCATTTTAACAGCACTGAAATATGTAGACAGTGGCAAGCCACATTTATCTCTGAGAGAGTCCTTATCTCTATTTGGTGTTTTCTTCACTAATTTCTCTACAGTCTCTGATGTTCTAGCATCGAGCCAAATGATTGCATTATGCAGCGGCTTTCCTGTCACTTTATCCCAAACTATTGTGGTCTCCCTCTGGTTCGTAATCCCTATTGCCTTGACCATTTCAGGTTTCAAGTTCAGTGCAGATAATTTCTTCATGGTTTCATCAATGCACTCAGTTACAGAGTGAAGAATCTCCACTGGGTCTTGTTCCACCCAACCTTCTTGTGGAAATATCTGAGAAATCTCTTTTTGATGATGAGTAACCATCTTAGCTGTGTTGCTCTCGAAGAGGATGAAGCGTGTGCTGCTTGTTCCTTGATCAACAGCCCCAACGAGCCACTTATCCATCGCTGCTAGAGCAGTGTACGTACCCACTATGTCTGAAAAAAGAAACCAAATGCATTAGCTCATAATATAATCAATTATAAAATTAAATAGTTACATTAATTCATTGGTAATTGCACATACTAATCTGCTGTTAAGTTCTATTTAACTCAATTGGGACATTTCTGAAAGATTCATTAAGTGCTGCTTTTCATATTCAGACTCCATGATTGGACAGCAGCATACTGATGCATTAAATTCATCTACCTTCACCATCACTCACGATTCATTAATTCACATTATTAGAATCAATGTTGATTTATTTGTTCTAATTTGTGTTTAATTTTGTCTTGGGATGCCAGGGAAAACAGACTTAATGACTATTGGTTGTCCTGGCTAACAACATCACATTTATGGAGAGACAATTTAACATAGCATGTACTTGTATTATTATATCATGATGTTGTTAGTGAATAAATTACTTACTTACTATTCTTACCAATTAATAATTGGCAGTTATTACTGTGAAAGTGACAATAATGGGGCATGCAACTGAAATATATAGCTATAATAACTGGATGGTATCAAATAAAAATACCTAAATTTTATTCTACTGTCTTTATTCACAGACATATATTATAATCATATTCAACTTCATCATCATGTAGTTATTATATATTAGATTTAGAATCAACATACAACTTGCAGACGAAAATAAACCTAATTAGATTATGAACTGATAACATTTCTGTGATCTCCAACTTGGGAAATGTAGATAAATCAAATCACAGCGGTAGCCTTACTGCTTACAAGCAACTCTCTCTAACTTGTCTAAGTCTAAACTAGCTATCAACAACAGGTTCACCAACTCATACATTTCCGAATAACTCGGAGTATTTCCCGATACGGCCACAGTATAATTGCAAACGAAACAACATGAACATACATATCTACAGCGTAACATATATATTCTACCGTAAATGAATATCCAATAAGTGCACACAAATCAGTACAATCTTACTGGCTAAACTTGATGATCCCAATGACCCAAGTCTTCGAAAAAGTGGGCGTAAATCTCCAAAAAGGTTTTTTGACACTTTTCGTTTGGTATAGTGAGTTAATAAAAATGTTCGAGTTATTGACATGCTGGCCTTTCACGGATTTTATATTTGTCCTTAAGTAGACAGGTTAAACTGTATTCTAAACGAAACACTTGTTTGGGTTCAGAAGTCAGAGTCCGTAGTTTAACTGTGGTGTGAGACAACACTACTGGGGGGCCACTGTGAGGACTATGGCCGAATGCTGCGTGCAGGCTATCCCATGTCCAAGACTTGGCATAATAGGTCAATTTGCAGGTCCCACTGGATCACTTAATTTGACCCAGAGAGAGAGAGAGAGAGAGAGCTTGGGTCTTGATTAATATGCAGATTCTACATGTAAAATCTTTACTAATAAATATCAACCACCTGAACATTTTAATTAATAAAAAGAAACTGATATAGCCATGCAGCGACAAGAGCTATCACTGCAAACTCTGTGTTTGTGCGCGCACGTGTGCGTGGTTAGCCTGTATATAGTAATATTAGTTTAAAATACATATGCATATAGTATCTCGATTATTTACGCTCTCTGCGCGGTTGCTGTACAAGTGGGTCAAGTTGTCCTGGATATAAATATACCGAAGAGTTCATCAGTCAACATCACCATTAGGTGTTCGATGTATGGTGTACGGATGTTCTTTATTTATCGAGATAGAGTTATCTGGACAATGTTAACCTATGGTACTTATGTGCTGAGAAACCTACAAGTTGAGTGGTTTTCAGTGGTCGTTCGGGAAGGAGGACAGACTTGCTTCTTAATTAGTGATCGCCATTGGAGATATCAAACATCGCGAGAATTTACATCTTCAAAAAATAATTCATTTCAAGAGTAGCGTACTGTGTATGTTGCTTGTGAAGTCTCCCATCAGTCTTCATCGACCAGACCGCTGGCCTTTTTTATTTCTTCTGAAATAACTACAAATACTATACAGTTATAATCAGTATAATACGCTAGTACGCTCATGGATCAATAAACAGCAGGGGTGTTCAATGGGGGTGGGGTTTAAATGCCAGACGGTTGCGGCCACAAACAGGTAGTCTTTTGCACATAGATCGTACACTGAAATCATATATTTAACATTGCTGGCCATAATAATAAGAAGAAGAAATAAATAACATTTTAACCAAGACAGCATCTATGTCCAATTACTGGAGAGAGAGAAAAACATGTGGTTCTCTTGCGGCCATATCACATTATATAATATAGTAGGAAACTGTTCTTCGTGTTATATTAATATCCACTTATGCATTAAACTCGTATTATGGCTATGGTATATTGTTCTTTAGCCCGTATACTATATAAGTATATGATATGCCACCATGTTTCCTATTCAATACCATGTACATCTTAAACTAGATATCATATTGTTAAAGTCATGGTAACTTCAAAATATGTTGTTTCTCACAATATAATTTTATATAGTAGATAATTTATATGGCTAGTAATTGACAGCAAAAAGTTACCCTGTGGTCAAGTAAAGAACGAATCTTTATCCTGACCAGAAAATGTCATTAATTATGACCAATCTTGCTTGACAACAAAAGTGCAATTTTATGACACGTAATACGTCGCGGAAAAAATATATCTCTGTTATAATCATTCTCTGCATATATTTAGTTTCTATGCAATTTTTATATTAAGTAACATAGCGGATGGGGGAGATTTTGTGTCTCCTCATCTAAGGCTAGGGCTCTACTTGATGGTACCGAGAAGACCAACACTGCCAATGGCCATGCATACCCAGAGTGGACGTGAACAAAGCTGTGTCCAGATCATCGAGAGCCCGCGGTGATACGTTTTGTATCAGACCCCGCTCATCTATCCCTCTCGTCCGCCGGTTGCTTTTCCATTGACGATATTTCGTGACGCTGATGGGATATGGAAGCTTCGTGGCACAAAAGTGTGTCAGGCAGGTCGGCGTACAGCGGTACAGTTGGTGCGTTGTTGCTGATAACAGCAAACGGCACGTCGTTTACGACAAGTTGTTTGAGGATCCGGCCCGCGTCGGCATTCTGTCCGGCCCGCCATATCAGTCTGGAGTTTAGAGTATTTGTGGATTTTAGTGTATTTGCAAAGTTTCGACATTCCCATATCTGTCTTAACTCACTTACCCTTGGTTTCAGCCGTCACTGACCGCGTACTTATCAAAATAACCAGTTGACTAATAACTCCTGTTAAAATGTCCTTTGCTGCGGAGAAGGCAATAAGCTGATGGTCTTTTTCATAGAGGTCGGCAATCCTCGACAAATAGGCCGACCAACCAGGAGCTGGCTAGTTTTTTAAACCCTCTTTCGTAATAATGGTCATCGGGAACAGAGACTTTTATTCAAAGTCTTCGTTGGATGCCATACTGATTGGATAAAAACCAAATACTGTTTTCTGTCAGATTTGGCATTCTTGATAGACATTTCAAAACATATGAATGTGTTGAACATAAAATTATAGGGCAGAGACCGGTTAATCAACAAATGGTTTGAACACGTCTACACATTTGAGGTGAAGCTTCGTCTATGGGTGAGACAACTCAAACAATGCACATTTTCGACCGTTGTCTGCAAGTCAACCTAATGAGTCCACTACGGATGTTGTTTTTGTTGGGCAGCTGCGAGAACAATTCAAAACTCGATTTGCAGACCTGCGCCAAATACCAGGCTTTTGCGTTATTTGCAACTCCGTTCGCAGTTACTGTTGATCCTGTTGCCGTTCACCCGCAGATGGAATTGATTGATTTGCAATACAACATTGACTTGAAAACCAAGTTTACTGAAGTCGCACTAGTTAAGTTTTGCCAAAAATATGTTCCAGCCTACTATAATTCCCCGGACTCATGCATCACGCTCGAATGATAATTGCACTATTCGTAAGCACGTGCCTATTTCAGCAAAATTATTTCAGCAAAATTATTTGGTCTCAGATGTTGCGAAACCCCTTCATTTTGAAAGGCTGTTCTTAAAAATCTTCTACTAGTGGGAGGTGGACCCACACCCATCCCCACTCAGCGCTTCGTGCCTCATCCAGCCCACCGACCAATTCCAGTTTTACGAAATGGCCCCCCGCTCAAAAAGGTTGCCGACCCCTGCCCTAGATGATAGAGGCCGTGGATCTGTAAACAATACCAGGACGTTACGTCGGAGGGAAACCGGAGCCCGACAGTCCACGACGTTCTTCTCGGTATACGACGTGGTATCGTTGGTGGAGAAATAGATATTGGCAATAGAATCCCCCATGGCTGACCCATGAAAGGGCGTATTCAGTCGCATCGGGCACACCCCAGCTGGTATATATTTGAGAGTGTTAATGTACTGGATATTAGTGTACTGACGTTAGTGTACATGTATGTTAGTGGGCGTGACATTTGTGTACTGGGTGTTAGTGTACCATACATTGGTGTACATTGTAAATCTATGTCCAGATTATGATATAGCGTCTGGTAATTCATCCTCCATTTCTACAAATGCCGGTATTACCATATCGTAAGGAAGGAAAATATTTTTTATTTGATGTTGAAATCTAGCATCTTCATCATAACTAACTTTATATCCCAAATTGCAAATGTTCCGATAAACATTTTATCCAAGATGGAAAAGATACCCACTGCGAATAGATCTTGGAAAATAAGTTTCAGCAGCATTTAAAGTTACCAATTAAAAATATCTCATAATTGTGTCTGATTGTAACTCTAGACCTAGATTTTCTATGTACACTAATGTCTGGTACACTAACATCCAGTACATAAGTATCACGTCCACTAACGTATATGTACACTAACATCCGTACACAAACGTCCGTACAGTAATATCCATAACACTAACACCCCAATACCTTCGGTAGCTGTGCTGTCCCTGATGCTGATTCTGCATCCAGGAAAGGGGCAAAAGACTGTAACATCGATTTCGAATCCGCCAGCATGGTTGCCATTTCGAATGCGTATCCCACGGCTTTCGATGGTGATGTTTGCATCCCCGTATGTGCAACGATAGCATTGTGACCAGAAACAGCAGACGTGTCCACCTTGGGCATATCAGTCTCGGTGTCACCACACAGCGTCCTGGGCGTCTGTGCGTTTGTTGTTGTTTTTTTGTATATTACTGCAATTTCAATCCGTCCCTTAGATGCTCATGTTGGCATACGTTTTGAGGTAGGATGTAGCAATCGATCCAATGGCAAGGTCCCAGACCCATTTCTACCTACGTCTACTACCATGTTCGCAGGATCTTAAACAAACTGCAGGGTCCACTACTCGTGTATAAAGCCGGTGTGGCTTTCAACAACCCATGTAACTGCGGGGCATACGAGTGAATTTTCACCTTGTTCGGGTTCGAGTTAGTGTTCGGAATCTCCCCACACAGAGATTGGCGTGTCGAAGGTCTAAACGCTGGTGTGTGACTAGTGTACAACTACTGGATCAACTATGAATGCCAACCTGTGGCCCGTGTGGGAGATTACAACCTGGACGGGATGTCTTTTACAAAACTCGAAGTCCTCCAAATAAATTTCATCAAGCAAGATTCCCCAGATGCTGAAATGGCCTTAAGTTTTACGCCGGATGGAGTCGAACGGCTAAACGAGTGTCAGTACCTACATGTGGACAATCATAGGAGCACAGACCCGGACAATGACTCTCTTTTTAGGGACCGGGACAGCATTCAACGTGCAGATGTTGTTCTTGGACAACGTGGAGGGCGCCATCTCGTCTCCCGTAGGCAAGTAATATCAAGATGTGTTGCAGTACGCCGACTCCAAGGTCGACTTTATCTCTGGGACCAGCCACTACATTGTCATCATTTTAGGGGTTCTCGCGTTAGGTAGGACATCCGAGTACAGTAGACTTCGGCATCTGCTGACCATATACCCTGGATCGGAGCGTGTACGACGATGTCGTGTGAAGCCAATATAGACCAGCTCATTGACCAGGTGAGGGAATGTTGTGTTCCCTGCGACGGTCACGGACACACAGCCATGTAAACTCAATGCAGCCAGATCTATGACTAACTTTATTCAGTCTGTACACTGGTACTCAATACATTGATCCAGACATCACGTGATGATCGTTACCTTGACCTAGGTTTATATGCGACAGAGCTATTAATATAATGTATTCCAAGGAACTAGATATATGGAACAGTTTGACGAAGCGGCCTGACGGAAACGGACCGATTGTGGCGCAGCAGCCGGAACAGTGCCGAGAGAGACTGGCCGGTCGATGGCAGGCCTACCAATATTTCTAGAAAACATTCACGGTTATCCAGGTGGAAACTATTAGCGACGAAGAGATAGAAAAGCTCTATGCTCGCTACAAGGATTTGGCGCTTCCGTGACAAAACACTCGGGAAAACTGCACTGGAACTTTACTCTGAGGTATAGCCTGCATGTTTCTGCTGATCCTCCAACAAAACAGCCGAAGCTGGTTGCTGATCTAGAGAATGACCCGTTTGTTGGTGCACGGACTCACCAGTACTACGTGCGAGCTTTATCGCAGGTAGCTCAACCCGCGGCCCTTACCATTGAATATTTATGCCACGATACTTTCTGTAGTTGATCTTTCATCGTGTGCAATCGGGCTTGTGCATATTAATCACTAACCGTACAGCCAGATGATCACCGAATGATTTACCTTTGTCGCTATTGAGACAAGGGTCACATACAGGAGGAACTCCTGCTATAATGAACCTCGATTTTCCAGAAATGACCTAATCTAGTATGTGGCCTCTTTTATGAGTAATACAATTGACAGGCAGAGTCCTTTCATGGGAATCCAATATACTAAAAAATCTACGATCTTCAACATCGGACTTCTTATCCACCTAAATATTTACATCACCAGTTGTTATAACATCATACAGGATAATGGCCATGTTATCTAAGTATTTACACAATTAGCCAGTTTCTAAAACCATTTTGTTTACAAGAATGGGGATGACATATAATAGAAACAAATTACGTATAACTGGCCTATGTTTATGGGGTAGTCCATATTTTCAAAATGTGTACACAGGCGCAGCAGGGGGTATTTCCTCCCGGGATCAAATATATAATTAGTGTAGTAGAAATACATCCTCCTTTTCAACAGTATGGCGTGGGGACTGAGGCCCGCTCAAGGTGCCAAGAAGCCAGAGGGTGTAGGTGTTTTTTATGGGGCCGCACCTCCCCCCCCCCTTTGCTCCGCCACTGAACGTGTATACATCTCCGTTCGCTCAGACTTACTGTAGCAATAAGTCCATATTTGATCAATAAGTCAATGCCATCACTACGTCTGTCACTTTTACGCGAAATATAATTAAATTAATGACTGTAAGAACTAACTATTAATAATTTCATTTTAAAATGTTTAAATAACATTTAGAAATATTGTTTCCAAATAATGTTATTTTGATGTTATCAAAACGTCATAGAATATATATGGCCTACAACAGCAGATCTACCACGTTTTATTAAATTTTCTTGCAAATGTAATGTTTCTGCAGTCATACAACGTCGTGAATATTCTTTAGTATTTGTTTGCCTTTGTGGCCAACAGAGCATTTGTGCAAAAATTATATTCTATGATTACGCTATATATATATATATATATATATATATATATATATATATATATACGTAAGTGGCTAATTACCCGCGGTTTTAAATCCCCCATTCTGACTTTATTTTCAGTTTGTTTTAAAAGTCGACTACTGTAATTCTAGCAAACATAATTTCACATTTGCGAATCCCCGCCCTTTAAAAATTTGCGCAGCTTTGTATTTGCGTAATCTAGTGCGATTTCCCCATAACTGATCTATTATTATATGTTTTATTGTGCCAAGAACACGAACATATATTTAACATACAATGATAAACCAGTTTTAGATATGAAGCAGAAAGCTCAATAAAATAAGCCAAATTAAAACAATTGTCGGGGAAACACAGTAACGGCAATTACTAAAATTACCACCAGTACTTCACCAATTACACCACTGCCACGTACAGACTTTGGTAGATATGTTGTAATTGGATGGAATATTATTAACATCAACCAATCATAACGAGAGAGATAACAAGCGGTGGCTAACCCTCATAGTGATGAAGTTGAAGAACTATACAAATGAGACATGTGTTCTTCATATGTTGAATATTAACTGCGTAATTTGTCTTAATTGTTTAGCTCCCAACCCTGCTACATTCGTTTTATTTATTAATTTTTAAATTATCAATTATAGCATATTTCATTAGATTTTATTTCAAGTAGATCAGTCTAATCATAAAACCATATATACTGCCTTAATACACGGCATGCAGTTTCCTTGGGTGAGATATGTGTTGCTACTTTCTTGTACTAAAACAACTACAAAAATATTAATAGATACTATATCTGTTTGGGATAATGCGTGTCTATCACATATATTCTGTTGTAAATTTGTTTTTAAATTTCTAGCTATATAGTTCTGATCCAGAAGCAACAACACAAGATTTCCGTAGATAGAAAGTTGTCACACCTCATACAGGATAAAATTGGATCGTTGTTTTCTTCTGTTTCTTCTGTTAGGTTCATATGAAAATACGACTTAGAATCCACGTATAATTCATGTCATATTTTCAACATTATATTCCCGTTTTACTTATTGGTAAAACTATATGAGAACGCTATGATGCTTCGAACACGTCTGGAATTCCAAATAATTATTGTTTTATGTTGAAATTGTGTTCAGTGATAAATGGAAATGACTGATTTTTCAACTTTATTTTATAGTTAAAGGCCTTATGATAAATGATAATGTTTTATTCCATATACTTACCCTGAATGTATGTTGCTTGATCATTAACCACAACAATAATAACAATAATGTAGGTTATTATAGGAGCTATTCAAAGGCACTCCATATACAGCGATACCTGAATAATTTTATATCCAAATAAGATCAGAATTTTGAACGATCAAGAGTATTTACCGGTGAAACAACTTTGAACAGATGAGAATTTAGAATAGATTTAAACTTTTCAAAAGACGATGTACTTAATTAACTATTATCTCTGCCAGCCACCAATTCCAGAAGGTTTGTGCAGCATATGTTCCCCACAAATACGATCACATATACATCCTGTACTTAAACGTCTCCGTTGGCTACTCTAATGAAACAACTCATTGCATTCAAGATACTACTGATCAGATATGGCTTAATTATGTGTGAACTAATACAATTGAAACAGTCTGGCCGTCGACTGAGGTAAGATAATATGTCCTTATTCTGAATATCCCAAAGATCTATTTCCACCATGGGACCTTTGAAATCCAAATTGAAAAGTTATCTATTTGATATTGTTTTTGAAGCCATTTATCGTTAATTATTATGCGCTCTCTCCCTCTCTCTCTCTCTCTCTCTCTCTCTCTCTCTCTATATATATATATATATATATATATATATATATATATAAAATGTCCCATAGATTATATTTATTTTATCATCATTTAATTGTATATGTATATATCTTGATCAAATAACCATGCAGTCTTATTTTAGTATGCTGTATAGTTTATATATATCTTGAATAATTTACATTATAATATGATTATTTGAGTGCAATAATCATGTTTGTATAAAGACTCAAATGTTTTATTAAGATTTGTATCTATTAAATATTTAATTATTTTAGCCGATAGATATAACTCTATCCGTATACGTATATACATGACAGTAGACAAAAATTAAAATGTAATTGGACCTGAAACAGGCCTATATATACCAGTTTATAATTGTTTAACATATTACAATCCAAATTAAGAGCATGCTTTTTAGATTTGTTTTAAAAGGGAAGCTTTCATATTATTGGGGAAAATCCTAAAACCCATGTTCAGCAATGTTATTATAAATCTGGGCAATTTCGTGATCGTACTTCTATCGGCTCGCATCAGTGTCAGTACAGGAGCGTAGTTGTGTTATAATTACTGCTACTAGGTGTCTAGTGTTTAATAAAGAAAATATCAGAATAAGTCGATTAATAGGCATTATAGATTCATAATCAGAAAGTCTGAAATTTATAAGAAATGCATTATTTCAAGGAAATTTCCAGCTCAAAATTACTATTTTCCAGGACAAAATAGACTATATAAAATTTAAATGTAATAAATAAAGATACTACATGCGAAAAGAAATATCATATTTATTCAATATATCCATGATCAATTATTACAATTTTTGTGATATAAATAGCCTCCGCCTCAATGTGTCTGGTTCACCCACTTTTATTTTAAATTATTTAAACATATACTAACTTAGTGGCACGTCTTTGTAAATTTTCAAGTAGGGTGATGTCTTTGTTGTAGAGGGGGCGTAGCTCCAGACTGCATTACGTACCATACTCGAGGTGGGGTCGAACTAGTGATTTATATAGTCTGGTCACAGACTCAGCAACAAAAAGTTTGGTCTCATGTGGTCCCAACCATCTTCAGTTTGGTCTCATAGTCCCAACCATCATCAGTGTTATACATATATATATATGAGTATCCTTTTAATTTTCAGCTTCTTGTTCCAACTTCATACATGCATTTGTTCATTGGGCGGAAGCTCGGAAAGCAACGTTTCCTATATCGAAGCGTTAACCAAAACTAATCAAGTCCAGAAGCAGAGGGACGACATTTCTAAGATCAGCACGAAAAGATGAAGGACGACATTCGTTTGTTATCAAACGAGGTTTCCGCCGGATGAAATGGACTAGTCCAAATGTGGGGTGAATTTGTTTTCTGCGACTTTATACAAATAACTACTGTCACGAAATTGGCCACGAAATAAGTATCCTGATGCTTCAAATTTCGCCAGATTAAAGGAAAAAGATAAAATATTCATCAAAAGCTGACTTTGTTTTTAGAAAAAAATACTTCGTCAATGCTGACGCCCATTCAGAATTTGTCAACATTCGTCTGAATATTTCGCGGGAACTTTTATGAGCTCTTAGAAACATCTTGCAATAATTGTCCTATTTGATCAGAAATGTTTTCTAATTAATTCTCTAATCTGAGTGCATGACAGTACGCAATGTTAGGAATCGAAGAAAGCGATGATCGGACGAGTGAATTGAAGCGAAGGTGGGTCGGGTTATCATTATCGTGCGGTGTTATGAATATGAGTTTGAGACTTGATTAATCTAAATCATTAACTAAGTTAGTAACTAGATTCTAAATCACTAAATTAAATGGAAATTAATTTAGAGTAATCATCTTGTAATGTAATGTGGACAGTTTTTGCCATTTTTGGATACTTCAATACTGCTACAATGTTAACTATGTCAGCACTGGTATGCAGGTTAACCTGTTAGATCCAGCAGGAGTGGCATCTGATCACCGATGTTGAGGTGGAGGCGGTACCCAGTACGGCAGTAGTAAAGACCGGCCTCAGAATATGCTTGATGCACTGGGAATGGATGATAACAGCGACATGAATGATGAAGTTGATGACTCTTATTCAGATGAAAATTAAATGAGATGTTGAAAGAACAGTTGACGGTGTTGTCATTTATTTAATTAAGAACCTTACCTGAGATACTGGTTGAGAATTAGATTATATTTTTAGCAGAATATTTTTTTCTGTTGGAGCAATAATAAAAATTCATTGTTATATAAGTAATTAAGGGACATAGTATTAATGCACATCAGAAGCTTTCCCACACTACATTTGTGTACAGCAGCCACAATGGTCACTTCAACTGTGTAACTTGTTCAAAGCACAGTGTTGTCACCAGGCACAAAGCCTAATCATAGTTATATCACCAATAATTTTGCCATCAAATCTCAATTCTAATTATTTTACATTCAAAAATCCCAATTCAATTATAACAACAATAACTTTATTTCAGTTGATGTAGTAAGACCAGACAACAAAAGTCAAAACGAACATTTTGACTCGCAAACATTTATGTTTTTATAAATATTTAATGTATGAATATAAAAACATTTAATTCAGGTTGTATATATATATATATATATATATATATATATATATATATATATAATTTTCAAACTGTCACACAAAGCAGTTTTATTATGAATAACAAATTAAAAAAAATTAAGGAATTACTGTGGTTAATCATCTGTCTGAAGCTTACTTGGGCAGGCAGCAAATAGTTTTATCATTGGTGTGAACTGTTATAGGATATTTCTATTAAATCCAATAATTAGTTCTGAGGTGAAGTTATTTAATTTTTTAAATATGTTATTGTCGAATATAGTTTAGTGACAATTTTTAGTACCTGTATATTTGAAAAAACATGCAGTTGTATTAGTTATTTTGATTCCTAATTTCTTAAACTGACAAAAAATCTATTTATTGAATAACACATTTATGGTTCCATTTAATTATTATTCCGATTTATATGCTTCATTATTACCATCTTATGTGTGAGTGTTAATAAAGTTACATCCACAATGTGTAGTTTTACTAACTATGCCAAAATTAGATAATACGCAATTTCACAATTAATTTTAGATTTTAATTATATAAACTGTAAAGTAGTACCCCAGTAGTACTGGGCCAGTACGATTATTTGAATAGGGCACCTACTATTGCTTGATATGAATGACATCATGTTTTAGTTAGAACAACATTACATTCAGGTTATATGTAGTATTTAAATTACTGTATTATCATTTTCTATTACCAGTATAAACTATTACAACAACAAAATTATTTATCAAATGTGAAATTAAACTTAAATTATGATATATGCAAACAATTAATTACAAATATAATTACACTATTTATAACTATGTTGTCATAGTTTTCATCAGAAACATTAAATGTACAATTATAAATAATATTCTGTTTTTATTAATCCAAATATTGTATGCTGGAAAGAGCACTATTTTGAATCTAGATGGGCAGCTACTTTTACAAACAGTAAATATGTATAAACCTATCATTCACTATATAAACAATATATAATATACATTGTTTATATATTGTTAATAATTTTCAGGCTACATAACCTGGAAGAAGATTATGAAGATGGTGGATTGACAAAAATGGTTAGTAAGTACTGAAAAGTGATTACAATTTTCTTGTTGTCTTCAATAGACCCAGAAATACAAATTAAACCGTTAGGTAAGATTTTGATTGTCAGAAATAGTTTTTGAACAGGACATAGTCAAAAGAATCTTGTGCCAGTTTTTAAAAACCTCAGCCAGTATGCTACTTATTAAAATTCTGTTGTCATTATTAAGACATGGCACCATTTCTAAACTCTCAGCCTACTAAACATTTGTAGTTATTACTAAATTAGTTATAATATTATAGATAAACACCTTTTTGGATAATTTTGTCTCTTCATAGGTCATTAAATTGTGCCCCCTAAATTTATACCCCACCAGCATTTGCATGTAAGGATGATCACAAGGAGTGTGTAGTAAACTAGCCTAGCACAGTTGGTAGCGCACAGCAATGCAGACTTCCAGGAATGGGTTTGCATCCAACTGTTACAGATGTTTGTGGGGTGTTTCATCTCGTCATATTATCATCTCATTTCTCCAAGAAGTCACTCCTTGCTAAAATGTCCCAGGTGTTATCAGTACTAAGTGTGCTATATCTTTTTTGGATCCCAGTTAAATGATGATAGTTTCTTTAGCCTTGCTGCATTGGTTTTAAAAATGTGTAGAATCTAGTAAATTATGAAACTTGTATCATTGTCAACATAGTGAAATCTTAACATGGTAAACAATAAATTAGAATTTGATCCTTCATGTGTACCAAGAAAGGAAACTTTAGTGAAGAAGCAGAAATTGCTACTTAACATCCTCAGTCATTCATCCACATGTTTTAATGATTATCATCTCAAAATAAGTATACATAATGTTGTAAAGTGAATAAGGTTTCAGAATGAACTTTAAATGCACCATTGCTTTTGATGACCACTATAAACAAGCTGATTGTAGTTTTCTAACTGTTTGGTTGGTGCCACACCGTTTTCACAATATCCGGTGTTGTTGGCCAACAAGACTTTGAAAACAAATCCTATGGTTTAGTCACTGTATGGAATATATGGGCAGATATCTACCTTTTTCTCACCAGATTGGCTCCACATATATATGGAAAACTGGAGTCTTACTAAGAGTATTCCCATGGTTCTGTTTATAATGGAAAGTATATACTGGAAATGGCGGACAGTCCTGTTTGTTTACAATTATTAATCGCCTGTTAACACCAATGACATGCACTTAAAACAAAAAGGAAGTATATTTTCTATTAGCTTAAATGGTATTCCATCAAAAAACAATAGTCAATCGGAAACAAGTTTTGATCATTGGGAGTATCTGGCATATTATAATAAGGCATTTTCAGTGTTGTTCATCTATCAGCATGTCAAATCATGTGCCACTTACGGGGACGTCGGAGGCAGTTTAGCAAGGAATCATATAAAAATATATATTCAGACATAATTTGCATTTGTACTGCCACTACTGGTGTGTTTTTCCTGCTCGTCAACATTGAGCAGCGAAGATGACAAACATGATCCCACACACACATGGATGTCTACCAACACCATTTATCACGACTCGTCGCAGTGAATGATGGATGGTCCGAGTCACTTATATTGATAAAATCAATATCCTATCTTGTTTGCATGATTTTCTAACTTTTTGATGTTTTAAGATTGTTCATGTTTAAACTGCTGAGTTTATTGGTACAATGTAATGCATGTCAGGTTGATATCAGTTTCAGAAAAGTAGTGTGTTATTTTCTATATGTACGTATTGGTGTCTGGATATATCTAGGAGGTGTAGTGCCAGAGAATGACCTCTCTGGAAGTTAGGACAATGCCCCCCCCCCCCCTGAGAGTTTGTCTGGATTTGGCAGCTGAGCTATTTCTTTTGTGGTCAGAAATGAAATTTCTTCTTTGTGTTATACTGGATGTGTTTAAAAAAATGGCTTTAGGTAACTGAAATATATAATGGTGTAGAGAAACAGATTCAACCAGGACATATCAGTACTTTTTTCATGTAAGTTGACTGTATTATGTATAAAACAAGATGTTCTTGAATGTTTCAGACTTTTCTGAAGAAGCAGCTTACAGTGATTCAAGAATTGGTTGACCGTGAAAAAAAGGAAGAAATCAGTAAATTAGATGTAGACTTATTAAAGGAGAACATCAATGAGGTTGGTTTTTAGAGTGTTTTATATACAGCAGTATTCAGAACTATAATATTTTTGTCATCTAATTGTATAACTAATGCTTGGACGTCATGATGATGTTAAGCTTATTGTTTGACAGTCGGGTTGATTTGGGGGTTTACTGTTTTGTCATTGTCTATTTCAAATTTTAAAAGCATGTAAACAATTGTAGCTAGGAATAATTCCAGAACAAAACTCAATAATCTTGTTAAAATTACGCCCAGGAATGACACACAACCATATCAGTTTGACCCATAAGAACCATTACAAGATGAAGATGATTCTGATTGTTTCAAAAAAGTGGCATCACTGAAGAAAGTGCGAGAAGGACTGGAAATAGTAACTTGTGTCTATGTGAACTTTGTGTACTCCTGGCCCAGATGATGTCAGAGCACTTGACTTTTCTCCTTCCCGCCTTCAAATCTGGCATCCGATACACCCATAGTGGTGGCTCTCCAGTATGTTCTGATTGTGGCAGAATTGCTTTTTTTATGTTTACACATTTATTTGGTGAATTTTGTAAATCTGCTGTCACAAAATATGGGCTGTGTGTTGTATAGTCTACATATTCAAGCAGAAGTGAGCACAAATGTTATCCCATAATTTGTGAACAACATGCATTCAAACTGTCTGCTTGCAAATGCATTGTCAGCAGAAACAGCTACGTAATCACTTCATCAAACTCCCACTGTCTTGCATGTTTTTTATTGGCTGTTCTTGGTCAAATTTCCCCACGTCATCCATAGAAAATATCATTGGTGCTTTACTGCGATTTCCCTCCCTAAATAGCAGCATAACACCATAACCCCTTTTCATGTTTCATTCTAATCAGTTTAAATCACCTCACCAAGAATTAAACACCTTTTTGTTCTATCAGTAGCTGCAAACTCAGATCTTACTGAAATAAGTGATAGTGAAAGTAAGGGCACTATTATTAAGTGATGATTTTGATGTGATTGAAATATATAATTGTCATTCTGGTCAAACTTTATATCCATATAGCAATGACATAATCTTACATTAAAATGTAACTAGTCATGCAGGACTAGTGACTTTTAAAATGAACTAGTCCTACACGTTCACGAGTGCCAAAATACGTAACAATGGATAATTATGTCAGAAATCATCACTCGCCTGAGAGGGTGAACTCAATTGAAATCTTCTCATCCTCGGGAACCAGGTGACCATTCATTTTGAATGGTGATGTAGTGTAACATGTTTATGGTTACTACACAGGTACTATCACATTGCATTATACTAACTAATTTTAATCTTATTTTGTTGGCTGGGCTTACACACATCTTCTGAACTACTATAATAAAGTGAAGAATTGTTACAATGTTTTCTTCTTTCTACTTCTAAGTGATGGCAAATGTATAAGTTATGAGGTAAGGACATAGCTAAGCCTCTTTAAATAGTAACTAGTTGTGGTTAGATATAAAATGTTTGCAAGGTTATAATTTTTAAGTACATTTACATCTATGCTCTGAAATAGTTTGTTGTGGTGCCTGTTTTGACTCCTCAAAATTGTTTTGGTGTCCTCATTATTCACAGGCTATTTGCCGCAAAGTCTGCTGTGCTTCTTCAGCCATGAAATCCAGAATTTCTTTTCTTTGATTGCAGAGTGGGATTAAGCCAGATCAAATAAATATAACAAAATATATGTATAAATTTGTTACCTCCATTGAACATTCCAAAACATGATTTGAACGTAAATAAATATTGGTTGAGTTTCCCTGTTGAAAATCTGCTTTCGTGGATTTTTGGTATTTGTGGTGAGTTATATGAAAAAATTATTACTGACATCCTTTTATTAGCCCAAGTATTTTGAACATGGCCTGGATATATCTATTGTTAGAGAGTGTGTACATTAAAGCAGATTAGTCAGAAATATATATTCATAACTTGAGTACTGATGTAGTCCCAGATTACCTTAATATGACCTCGAAATTACATACAAAATTTAAAGTTTTCCAGGAAAGCCTACCAGATCCACAAACTTGCAGCTGCATTTAACTCTTTGTTTCTTTGATTTCCAGCAATTTTTCTTCAGACCCTGTCTTTTCTATAAAAGGCAGGAGGGGAGTTAAATTGGGGGAGGGGTGATAGGGCAGGTGATCGCAGCCAGCATCTTTTGCATTCCCAGTGTCTAAATCTGAGTTTTATTATCTGTGTAAATGAGCTGTTAGCATCACAATTTCATTTGTTCAGCAACAATTTATCAGAGTAATATCCATGCTTTTGACAACTCTGTAGAACTTCTCCATTCATGCCCGTGACAAACATTTTACTCTCAGAAATTATACTACACCAAGCTGGAGAATATTCTGACCACTCTCAAGGCAGACTTGTGTAAAGAATTCGAGAATGGCGAGATGGTAGCAAATGGATCTGCAGAAACGAACGGCAAAGGAACTGCGGCGTGTTTGAATGGTTCTAGTGAATCATCCAGTGGAAATAAAAGCAATGGTGTAGGTTACCAGGAAGAAAACATTTATATATAAACTTTTCGCAATAAGGACATTTTATTTAATTTCCTATGGCTGTTTTCATGTGTCATTTTCAATGTTGTAGTCTTCATTGTAGTTTATTTATTTTTAGTTTAAACAAAGATGTGTTCAGTCATGATCAGACCCAAGTTAGCCCAATAATCCCACAACATCAAAATGTTCAAATTATTTATTTCTCGAGTTTGTTAAATTAGTGCAGACTGGACATATCTTTAATGGTAAATTTTATATTTCTGCTCTGTGATTATGGGTAAACGTATTTTATGGCTGTTTACGTATTGTTAAACCTTCAGTCTGCTGAAGACATGGCCATGGAACCGGTGAACTCCACCATGGAACCAGTGAAGAACTCCACCAGTACTGTAACTACAGACAGTACAAATGAAGGACAGAATAATGGCAAGTGTTACTGTCCTTACATCTGATAATTTCTTTAGTAACATGTATCTACACATGATAATCCATTTCAGAAATGAAGTGTCTTCTGGTTCTTCATATTATATATATCCTTTTGGCTTAGTTATACAGTGGTTGGTTAAAGCAGAAAGATCTCCAGTTTGAATCCACTAACTTATGATCCAGGTTTATATTTAACTTGGTTTAAACTATTTGAGTTGAGACATTGACTGGGCCAACACCTTGATTTTTACTGGTTCAAACCAGGGTTAATGAGGTTACATTAGTTCATTATTCAGATTATATTGTTATTTATTGAAACATGAAAGTGAAATAATCTCATTATTATCAGATAATCTTATTAAAACATAATTTTATTCGTTCTACCATATTCAGATATTGATAACCTTCAAAACCACAAAATAAGGGTCAGTTTGGATGATAATTCAAAATCTAGTTAGTGTAATAGTTCAGTTGGAGTCCCCCAAGGCGCCACACTGGGACCCCTGCTCTTCCTGGTATATGTTAATGATTTGATCGATGACTTGGAATGTGAGATTCATCTGTATGCAGATGACTCGGTTCTAATGTTCAACTTCAGTGTTGACGTTCAAGTGTATTTATAAAAGGTTAAACTACATAAATTAAAATCATGGGTGAAAAAAACATTTATGTCTTTCAGCCATACCATAAGTAGTATATAGCGATCTCCTCCACACTAACAAACCACATCTGGATCTAAACCTGAATAGGGTCGTGCTTGAACAAGTTCCCTCATATCAACATCAATGATCAAATGAACTGTGAAAAACATATCAACAGTGTTATCACAAAGACAAACAAGAATATAAGACTAATGTAGAAACTGAACAAAGACCTTCCTCAATATGCTGTAGAGCTTGTATTTATTTGACAACAGCTGAAATAAGCATCAGTTGTTTACAACAATTGCACATAAGAACAAAGCAACAAGATAGAAGCAGGTCAGAGGCGAGCAGCACTAGTATGCACGATAGCATTCATATGCATGAGCACGGCTAGACTCATTAAAGAAATGGGATGGTCTAGACTAGAAGATAGGTGAACCCATTTCAGTCAAATCCTGTTATTTAAAATTACTGACAACCTGACACCATCTTACCTAAGAACACTACTTCCATGCCATCATCGTGAAAATGCCAACTACCCGTCTAGAAGACAAATGTTTTTCATTCCCTTGAGAACCAATACCAAGATGTATGGCGGATCATTTATTCCAATGTCCATGAGAGCATTAAACAACCGTGACAGCTCAATTAGTGAATCCACCTCCCTGGCACAATTTAAATTTTTTTAAATAGTGCACACCTTTCTGTAAGAATGTCCCACAATTCAAACTGCAAAGATGAAGCAGAAGCACCACAGAGCAGACATTAGGTACATTCTATATAGCTTTATTGTATTTAGGTACATATTAATTCACTGTATATTATATATGTAAATTATATTATATTAGAACCGTTGTAAATTAAATGTATGTAAAACTGAACATGAAATGTGCAGACCTATCAATGCTACAAGTGCTTTACAATGCACACAGTATCTTCATAAATAAAATAACATATTCAGATGTTTTTGAAGAAGCATTTATTAAGTATGGTTTAATATTGTTCCAGCCAAGTGTAGCAGGGTCAACTTTTATAACTTTAATATTATTTAGCATGATTATTCCATTCATTATTATTATGGTCATGTTGATCATAATGGGTACATAACTGAGTGAGTCCTAACAGACAAGTCAACAACCGTTAACAGTTCAAATAGGATATTGCGTGCAAAACGGAAATATTTTTTTAACGGACACATTTTTACGGGTCGTAAAAATGACGCAACGAAGACGCTGACTGACGGGAATGTAGTTAACATTTAATGCTCTGTGTTCTAGTTTTCTTCTCACTTCTCAGCACTGATATACATAAATTAAATGGAAAAGAACTGCTCATATCGAAATAAAGAAGTAATTATAAATAAGGAAACTGTGTGATTAACTTCAAACAAGTGCACAAACCAAGGAACTCCCACACAAAAGTGAAACTTTAGACCAACCCAGTTTAAATAGGTTAAAGTTTAATCATTAGTCCTCCCCATTCTTGCTTAGAACTAGTTTGTTCCATCATTTATGAATTTTTAGTATTATTTATATTAAAGTGGTTTAAATACTTATTGGTTAGATTTGCAATTATTTTTGTAATAGTCTCAGAATTATCTACTTAAAACATTTTTTACCAATGTTTCTGCTTATAATTACATAGTTCAGCTATTGAGTGCCAGGTTTTGTCAGTTGAAAATAAAAATTGCATGTTTGGAATTTTTGTAGATGATTTGGAAAATGCGTTTATAACTTCTTTCAGCAGGGATAGTGTAGACGAGGCAAGCAGCACAAATTTATTACTTATTTCTTTCTTCCACAGGGACGATTTCTAAAAAAGCAAAAATTGGTGGAAAGTTTAAATCTCCAGATGGAAAACAGCTCAGCATCCTGCAGATGTTTGCAAAGTATGTGACTCATAGTATAATTATTCTCAGCTGGTAGTAATTTACTACGGGTTGTTTGGCTTTAAATGGTTCAGGTAGGGAGGGAGAGACACTTATGTTTTGAATTTTCTCCTCCAAAATTGTTTGTCTGATTTGTGCTTTTATGGCAAGATATAATTTTGTCATATGGAATGATAAATGTGTATCAGACTACAATGGTTCCAGGGCTATGATTCTTGTTGATTGATCATTCATGATTTTTGATGAATAGATTAATAACATCAGCTACTGATCATGAAATTTCAGTGTCATATCATGGAAATTTTGAATTATGTGAAAAGGTTAGCATAAGTGGCTTAAATTCGGAAATAATTTTTTTATGTACTGTATTTATATGGGTGTGTGCAAAATATTATGTATGTATGCATAAATTAATCAGTTTAAGGATTTTTGTTTGGTCCTATCTGGTAATCCACATATGCCAGCAGTTTATCTTTATATCTTAAGAACTTTGAACTATCAGTTGCTCACATGAAAATTGGGACAAGCTTTCCATTACCATTTTAATTATCCATTAATTTGTTTAGATACAGTCTGTTGATTTGTACATTATTTTCATGAAAATAATTTTTTTTTTGTTATCAAGCAACGGCAAAAATAACTGTGGTGGCATTTCCCCACAATGAATGGATTGAAAATAGCTCTGACTGAATAATAACTATAAGTGGAGAGGGATCTGATTTTCCTCAAAAAGATCCATATACCAGAATCCATGGAATGTTCTTGAACTGGAGTGATTCTTCATTTTTGTCGGTGAATTTTCAGCAGTTTCAGTGTATTTCAGATTTTTAGCTATAAATAAGATTTGTTGTTCTTCAATATTTCAGGAATAAGCGAAAGCCTGAAGTAAAGAGTTCTACAGATTCAGATGTTGAACCACAGGAAAAGCGAATCAAGGTTGATCCAGAACTGATGAAGACTTCTGAAGAATCAGTTGATGATGGAAGGTATGTTTGGTCTTGTGTTATCTCTATGTCAGGATTCCCATATATTCCCAAAAACCCTTGAATTTGGAAATTGTGTTCAGGGGTACCCAAAAACCCTTGAATTTGGTAATTTTGTTCAGGGGTACCCAAAAACCCTTGAATATTATCCGTTTTCAGAAATAAACCCTTGTAAACTCTTGAAACAGTAGTTGTTCCTAAATTCTTATAATAAACATATTTGTCCATTTATATATAGAACGTAATTATATAATTTGTCGAAGTAATTTCATTTTTATTTCGGTTGTATTCAGAAAGCTATTGAATATTTTGTAAGTATCCACTAGGTGGGAAAAAAACGTAGTGATAATAAAAAGATGGTGACATAATAAATAATGCCTGCTATTGACCTGAAATACAAGGAGTGGGTGTGCCGTTATCTAACTGACAACAATCGCATCAAATTGATAAATGTCGGCAACAGGGGACAGTTTAATTTGGATAATCATATAAAATGTACAGCCTACAAGTAAAGGATAGCCGCAAAGCTTCCAGATTGTGCGGTATGCTGGTTACACCACAAACAGCTTAGTAATATTAGGCTTATACCTAAAATAAAAATTGTATTGTAAAACACCAATTCAGAAAAATTAATTCCATTTAGATCTAGTATACAACGCATGCAAGGGCGTATTTCCCATTATGCAATTGTGTAAAATAAATCTTGCATATTATCATGTTTGATTTACATATTTATTCATAGAGTTCTTAATTTTGGTGCGATGTATTCCACTCACCCATTCAAAATGTTGCACATGAAATGAATGCCGTATTACGTCAGAGTCTGGGATGGGGGTTGCAAACCCGACTATGTGAATTGTATTCAGTATTCTCGATTTTTGCGTATCAACAAAACACCCATAAATATGCCCCTGTGCATGACACTACACTAACACTATTATTTCAGGTATCCAATATATATGTTTATAGATTCTTAATTCAATTCAATTTATTAACCAACTAAACAGAATTCCAGAGAACTTATAGGTAGGCTACAAGTAAATATATGATCAAACAAAAATAAAAGAACATTGTAACATATATACAAGACATTCATGTAATATATGAATTTATTTAAACGTTTGCACAAGGATATGGTAGGTTTTGTTATTTGCTTTGAAGCTCCTTGATTTGTTGTTTAATTAATCTTTTTAATGATTGGTTGATTACCTGTATACACAAGATATGACATGATAAACTGGTCTTGTAAACAAATGGACTGATAAATTAAATACATACCCTATATACTAGCATATAAGTCGTTTTTTGGGTAGAGAAAGGGAGTTCTCAGAAGCCACTCAACTTATACGCACATGATATTTCCTATAAGCTGAAGGAAAGATGTTTTCGGCCATCCTTGACACACAACATTATATGATTCAACCCAATAAGAGCCAGAGTTGGAAAAAAATTGTCACATCGCTGCCTACTAATCCATTATTATTCAATAAATAACAATTAATTTTCACCAAACTGTTATTTGGATCTCACAAACAAGCCGAGTTTTATGTAATAATATTTGATAGTCACACACTGTTACCTACCAGTACCTCCATATGTGCTGTGAAACAATGAATTAATAACACTTGCCAATTGAATGTACAATCAAGCGTGTTTGTGTGAGCCACAGTTGGGAAAAAATTGTCACATCTCTGCCTACTAGTCTTATTCACTAAATTGCGATTAATTTTCACCAAACTGTTATTTGGATCTCATAAACATGCCAGTCTTAATGTAATAATACTTGATAGTCATTCAGTGTTTACTACCGGTACCTCCAGATGATTAGCTATAATATAGAAATCACTTCACATTGCAAACCTTGCTGTGAAACAATTAATTAGTAATGCTTGCCAGTTGAAGTTACAATAAGGTGTATTTGATGTGACAAGTTTGTTTATTAGTTAAATATAACATAAAAGCGAAATATGTCTGTCTGTGTGTGTGTGTGTGTGTGTGGCTGCCTGTGAAGAAATTGATAATGATATATTTACAACACACTTTCTGACACCATGAGTTTGAAATGACTGGGTCAGCTTTTTCATGAATGACAACAATGATTCAAATTTGGAAGGATTTTAAGCCAATACCTAACCTCGACTTAAACGGTAAGCATATGCTCAAGGTAAGAATTACAGGGTAAAAAATGTACCTCGACTTATCTGTGAGGATATACAGTAGCTGAAATAAATATCCCTTGAAAACCTTTGAATTTAATCATTGGTCGTTTGCATGAACCCTGATATGTATAATGTTTAATGTCAGGATATTTACTTTTGTGCTGTTTTTGCAGACTTCTGCGCACAAGAAATGTCCAAGAAGAGAAGGAAGAGGACGATAAAATATCAGCTGTAACCAAAGATAAACAACCTCCAGTAAAATGTAGGGAATGTAGACAGCTGCTTGATGATCCAGATCTGAAATTGTTTCCAGGAGATCCTATTGATGCTGTACGTGTCTAAGAATATATGCTCTGTGTGTGTGTGTGTTTGTTCCTCATAATACAAGTTTAATCATAATTTAATTTCTTAATTGTGTGAAACCTAAACCAGAATGATGAAATCTTACTTATTTCTATCATCGTGGCCACAGGTGGAGGAGTTTATCATGCTGACTGACCCCAAACTGTCATTATTTACTGGAGAGGAAACAGAAATCATGGAGGCAGACGAAAGGCCACAGCATAAGATCACAGACTTTGCGTAGGCACTTAATTTGAGACTTCTAGTCAAAAACACAAAACATATTTATAACTTATTAAAAAATTGTGTATATTGTATTCGTCTGTGATAAACAAATCCCCTCGCAGGTTAATTTCATACATTGAAAAAAATTGCATTTATTATATAATGACTTCTACAAAACAAGATATTTGAAGAAACAGCATGTTTTTAAAGTATTTAAATCTTTCAAAGTATACAGGTCATGCAGATACATCCCTTAGATTAATTAAAAATCTTTGTAATTGAGCTAACTTCTGTTTTGCCTTATTACTGTTTGAATTAATAAAGTCAGACAAAATGTCAGTTATTGGATCTGTAGCGGTATTGCAAGTATAACTTAAGCCTTTTCACTGTTGATTAATATTAATCCTTTATTGAATTATTCTTTCAGTATTTATGATAAAAGTCACCATCTTGTTGGGTTTGATAGAGGACTCATTGAACAGAACAAAGAGTTGTATTTTAGTGGCTATGTTAAACCCATATATGACGAGAACCCATCTCCCGAGGGTGGCATAGCAACGAAAACTCTTGGTCCAATCAATGAATGGTGGACAGCAGGCTTTGATGGTGGACAGAATGCTTTGATTGGATTCACAACTGGTAAGAAATGGTTCTAGTTGTACCTGTTTTATGTATATTTCAAAATTTTGGTTATTTAGAATGGATGTTGGATAGTGAATCCACATTAATATTTATAAGTCCCTTAGATTAAAAAAAAATATTTCAGTATTTACGTGTGTGTGTGTGGGGGGTGACTGGTCAAATATGGAGTTTGGGTGTGAGCTTTGCACAGTGACAACAATTCTATAAATTAGCCTGTGATCCAGTATATATCCAGATAACATATCAGTTTGTGTGCATTCCTTGAAGTTGATAGAATCAATCCATTTCCATTTTAGCTTATGCAGAGTACTTCCTCATGCAGCCTAGTGACATCTATCTACCTTACATGGAAGCCGTGCAGGAGAAGATTTACCTGAGCAAAATTATCATTGAATTTGTGGCTAGTAATGAGCAAGCCACTTACGAAGATTTGCTTAATAAGATCCAGACTACCGTGCCCCCACCAGAGCTCCAGATTTCTGCGCTTACAGAGGATTCATTGCTGAGACATGCGCAGTGGGTTGTTGACCAGGTTAGGAAAGTAACTCATGTCGGGTTAAATGTATCTAAATTCCTTTTCATTGGAATCTCAGTGTTAGTATGGCTTTGTACACCTTGCATGGAGTAATACTCATTCTTATCCCTCATTCTATTTTACCAGGTTGAGAGTTACGATGAATCAGCAGAAGATGACGAAGCACTACTAATTACCACACCTTGTATGAGAAGTTTGATTAAATTAGCAGGCGTTACTCTCGGCAAACGGTGATTTCCTTACCTCAGTTCCTATCATTCAACGAAGGAGAATTTGTTCTATTTCAGTTGGGCTTGTAATTTATTTCTGATTCATAAAAAAAATCACCTGTTTGAAATTAAACATTGTTATAATATTTTAGGGTAATTTTTTCATATCACATCTCTGTTTAATCTGTAATATTCTAGATTATTTCATTATATTTTTGTGACCAGTGCATTCCATTGATGATATAATTAGCAAGATTTGTTTGTTCTAATTTGAAATAATGTAAAATCTCATTAACAATAATATAGTAACCATTATGAAGTATTAAATTTGGTAGATGCTGTTTGTTTATAGAAGATCAATGCGCCACCAGATGAGAGGGGTAAAGGTCAAACAAGAGAAACCAAAACACACAATGGCAACAGTGACTCCCCTGGTAATGAACATCTTTGATACAGTGTTCCGAGAACAGATTGACATACATGTACATGAACAACGCAAGCTACGATGTAATGCTTGTGAGGTAAGAAATATACACCCTGTTTATCATAAAATATGGCCTCCATAACTTGACATGAACTTATTTATAAATTGTTGTTGTGCTGATAACATCTCACAAATTGTGTTAAAGCTAAAGTATAGCAATGCAAGAATAAACATGTTATTGATAGATAGTCAATAAAAACTGCCCCCGAATAATTATGATCATCAATTTGCGACTTGTGTCAAGTGTGTTATGAATAAATTATAAATAAATATTTGAAGAAGATGACCAAATTAATTATACTCAGCGATCATAATTGACCAGAGATAACATGTTCCTCCATGTGCAACGTGCTATTACATTGTTTGGGTATGACTGAATGAAGGTTATACAAACTAATTGAAACTGGGTAAGCCATTACAAATATTAATTTTACTGACAAATTTGAATCAGTATGATTTTTAAACTTAAAGCTGCAAGTTTAATGTTTCGAGTCCAGCTATAAAGTGTCATTCTATAAATTTATCTACTGCACAGAAGTATGGTCTAGGGGGTTAGAGCGTGGGACTTTCTTTTTCATGGTCATGCTGTGTGGGAGGTTGAAGGTTCGAATCCCAGCCATGGCGATGTAGTAGAAGTTTTTCAGGCAAATGGCAAGGTTTTCTCCGCTGAATATGCCATCTATTATAAATTCTAATATTTTTTAGAATTAGTTCCCATGGTGAAGCAGTAAATTACAAACCATATGCGCCTCCCTCGGTTGAAGTAGCTAAGCCACGTAAAATAAATGCCAATTCAGCCATTATTATTATAAAGATGGTCATCCCAAAATGATGTCATCGATCACTTAAGTAGAGTTAGATCTGACGAGATGTAGATCAAGTTACTGTATTTATTCATGTAGAAGTCTAGGCAATAATCCAAGTATTTACTAGAAAGAAGGCTACACAAATTAGAACAGAAAGCAAATAATATTCATGGAATTTATTGATAAATAAACCAAGCTATTTTGAGTGATAATGGAATAAACATTCGTTAACAACTGTCAGCACACTGACAGAAATTGGTTTATAGAACATTACTACTGACACAATTGGGGTCTCTTAATTACAAGCCTCTAATGATTCACAGGGACATAATGTTGTAAATGGAACAAATTTGACACATGATCAGTATATCATAGAAATTATAGTTGAAACAATTTCTTTGGTATTATATGAATCATTATTTTAGAATAATGTTGTTCTAAATTTTAACATGAACATGAAAAGATGGCAATTGGGCATTTTTGGTGTCATATTTCTCTGATAAATGATGGCTTGCCATTTGACCTTATACAGGTTCAATGCAATTCCCTATGAAGTTTTTATAAACGCATTTTCTTTCTCCACTAGATTGTCTTATATATGAGTATATATGGTAATCATAATAGTAACAATACACGGTCATTCTAACTTAAGGAGGTTTGCCACCTGTATGATTCCATTGTCTAACAATTACAATACTTTGTCAGTGTGTTACGTAACCAATATTGATTAAATGCTGCTTGTACTGTTCGCTAAAAACTTTAATTGTTTATTCTCCATGAAGGCCTAAAATAAATACACAGCCATGTTAAATTTACCAGCTTCAAATTATGATATTCCACTAAAATTCTGCATTGATTTACAAAGCAATGACATAGCAAAAATTGTCACAAATTTATGGCCTGACCTCACATATGTTTATTTTGTTCATTTAATTGATGTTAACTACAGTGTTTGGGGTGATTATTTTTTAATGCGTGCTTCTGTTAACAGCTTGTTGATTTGGTTGTTGTTGGTTTGTTTTAGATGTGTCTGGCACCAGACTGTGGTAAATGCAAAGCTTGTAAAGATATGATTAAATTTGGAGGAAGTGGCAAGTCAAAGCAGTGCTGCGTCGAACGAAGGTAGGATACAGTTTTAGGAGTGGTGTATATCTGACATAAGCAAATTATAAGATAATTAATTTAAAAAAACAACATTGGATAAGTAAAACAGTCGCTCCCACATGTTAATGGTGTTATCAGTACCATTTAGTATTATCTCGTATGAATCTTCATATATGTTATCATCATTTTCCCTGTTCATGATCCAGACTAGATGTCACAGTATTGTTGGAAGAACCAGTGAACAATCTCCTGGTTTTGTGCTGTAGTTATGGGAATAAAACATCACACCTCAGTATTTACTACTGTCAGATCTATAGATTATCAACAACATTTCTATTGTTTATTAACAGAACCTCACAAGGCACTAAACTTGTAGCTCAGATTAGGTGTTAAAAGATGGTTGGTCTTGATCAAAATATCAACAATAAGTTATACTTTTATGAGCAGAAGTGCTCCAAATTGATGCCAGGCTATCAAGTTGACATCATGTTGTAGTTACCAGTCCAGTAATATTATTATGACTGTGGGTCACAGGCAAGTACTTAGTTCACACCCTTACACGATCAGTGTATAACCCCCTAGAGTGGTGTCTCCATAGTCTAACTGGTAGCGTGGTTTGCCACAGAGCTCAACCACCTGAGTTCAAATCTCAGAGTGGGCATGCTTTAATGGTGTTTCATCCTCCATTTCACCTCCTTTTGGAGATTGCTCAGCCCATTTAGGCTATTTTGAAACATCCCATAGACACAGATAATAATTAAATTTGATTCTATCACTGAAGGTCTTCAGTACTGTCCACAACTAGCTGTACCATGTGAGCCCTTTAATTTTAGAAGACAGCAATTTCAACATTACTGTGTTTTGTTCTAGTAAAGCAAAATATTCATAAAAGAATTTAGATTTGTATTTAAATAAAAAGCATTATTTTATGCTTGAAATTAGAAATACATGATCACTTTAATTCATTCTCAATTGCAAAAGTACCATTTATAAACAAAGAATCAATGAATTTATTGGCATCTGTATATTTGGTTGGGAGTTTAATCGTGGTCATAATCAGAAAACGATACTCTGAGAAAATGATATTTTGATATACAGATGCCAATACATTCATTGATTCTTTGTTTATAAATGGTACTTTTGCAATTGAGAATGAATTAAAGTGATCATGTATTTCTGATTTCAAGCATAAAATAATGCTTTTTATTTAAATACAAATCTAAATTCTTTTATGAATATTTTGCTTTACTAGAACAAAACACAGTAATGTTGAAATTGCTAGTTGACAAATAAATAAGATTGCAAGGTCATGAAATTAATATTACAATAATTGTTATATGCTTTGCCATCAGAAGAGCATCCATAGCAGTATTGTATACTGGGATGGTAAGCTAATTACCTTCTGTTCAGCAATTTGTTTACTGTTTCATCATCACGACACCTTCCCCTTAAAACATTAGGTGTCCAAACCGGGCAGTAAAGGATGCGGAGGATGATGACATATTTGATGACAAAGATGACGATAAAGAGAATCAACTTGAAAAGAAAAGGGAAGATGCTCAGCACAAAGTTCAGAGATTTAAGAAACAAAAGGTAGAAAATTCATCAATTATGGAGATTGTGAAACAGTGATTATTGCTGTGTATGAGTTGCCATAAACTGTATCTGTTTAACCTGAGATGATATTTTATTATATCTTAGGTCTGTTTAACCATGAGATGGTATTTTATAATGTTTTCTGTCTGGTTTAACAGGTTGTGTTGAAGTGGGTTGGCGACGCTATCAGCCTCAAAAAGAAGAAGTATTATAAAGCTGTTTTTCTTGATGATGAAAAGGTGGGCATCTAATATTTGACTACGAGACTGTTGTAAATGTTTAAATTCCATGTGTAGATTCACACAAAGATAGTTTTATATGTTATACATGCCCGGCATAAAATATAATGCATCTGAGTGCAGAGCTCAGCCAACCGGCTTCATTCTAAATGTTGAGAATAATATTCATGTCCAGAAGTTCATATATAAGTAAATTAAACCTTGATTCTTAACAATGATTTGCTAAGTTCTGGTGTACTGGCAGTCATAAGCCAAACAAAGTTAAAATATTTGCAGAATCAGTAGATTTTCAAAGCTTATATTATCAATTGATTTACAACGTGTTCTTGACTTTAGCTAACTGTGTATTTTATTTCTAGGTCTGTATTGGAGATTTTGTCTCCGTACAACCTGATGATCCCAAGACCCCATCATATGTGGCACAAGTGAGATACATGTGGGAAAACTCACTTGGCACAAAAATGTTTCATGCACAATGGTTTACGTAAGTGATTTAGCTTGCCATATATATTTATTGAAGATAGTGCAGGACAGACATGGGGTCAATTCAATTCTGGAATTGGAATTGATGGTCAACTGAAATTCTGGAATTGTTTTTTTTTTAATTGGAATTGATAAATTTGGAATTGAAGTATGCTACAAAAGATTAATTTACCATTTAATTTTTTAATTCAGAAATATTTCTTCCATGACAATCCTACTTGGAATATAAACTACTCAGCAATCAGAAATTGGAGTAGGTAAAAATTGGAATTGATGAATTGGAATTGATAATTTTGTTTTGGAATTGCTTATTTTTTTTTAGAATTGGAATTGATAAATTTGATGTGGAATTGGAATTGACAAAATGGAATTGACCCCATATCTGGTGCAGGAAAGCAACATCAGATGACTGATATGCTTTATTTTTCTAGCATTATGTAATAGATTAGAAACTTCTAGTTTGGTTGTTGACACAATTATGATTATGCATATTTTCTGCTTGAATTATGTTTATATAAAAACTATTATTTATGTAATCATATCGATCCAGCTTTTGTTTAGTTTGTGCAATTTTGCCAACAAAGTATGCTGTATGGTATAACTGGTGCATTCCATTGCCCAAATATCAATATTTTGGCCATTAATCCCTGATTGAAGCACTTCATTAGTGATCACTATTGAATGCAACATGTTTCCTTGCGCAAGAAGTTACTTCTGTGTGAAATGTGATATTGTCTGACTGTTGCATTTGTATATTTTAAGAGGCTTAAAATGCCCAAAAACATCATCTTAGCCACTGTTTGATAATTAACAGAGGGAAAATATACCACTTGTATATGGCATACAGTTGAAATAGTCAAGTTCTTTCAGATTCTTGTTATATTATAGTCAGAGTTGATGGATTATTCAGTTCACTTGTGGCTTTCAGTCGAGCTTCAGACACGGTTTTAGGTGAGACAGCAGATCCTCTGGAAGTCTTTATGGTAGATGATTGTCAGGATACTGAGATGAGCTATATGATGTCAACGGTAAAGGTAAGTTATCACATGGATCCACTGATGAATAATGTTGTGATGTTCACCTAACAGTCATTGTAAGCAGATAACAGTTTAATCCCCAGGATTGTAAAGGTGAACTTCCCTGTGTCTGCATTTACTGAATAAGTAAACAACATAGTGGTGTCTTCATCAAACTTTTATCAAACTATCATTGATATATTTGGATCATGAAAAAAATATGAGTACTAATGGAAGATGTGTTAGTTCAGAGGCAAGTATTTTGAAGAAAAATGTAACCTTTAATTTTATTGATGGTGCAAACAAATATCCATTGAAGGCTAATGTTGTTGAACTTCACCATACAATAAGCTCTTGTGGCTAAAAAGAGCCTAAATCTATCACTTGGACACCCATAATTTCATTTATGACAAAAATCTGGATAATCCATCACAAACATTGAGTCAATTCAATTCAAGAATTTGGTTTGATTTGGAATACCAATTCCGGATATTGAATTGTTTTTGTTTTTTTAAATGGAATTGATAAATTTGGAATTGGAATTGAAGTTTGCTATAAAAAAATTAAATCCACAAATTAATTTACCATTTATTTTTTTGATTCAGAAATATCTCCTCCATTACAATCCTACTTGGAATATAAACTACTCAGAGTAGGTATTCCAAGTAGGTACTCGAAGTACCTACTCGTGGTAAAAAGTAGTAGTTAAAAAGAGTTAGTAAAAAGTGAAATTGGAATTGATCAATTTGATTTGGAATTGACCAAAAATTATAAAGATGTAGTTCAATGTACATTTTGCTAATTAACCCATTTTATCACAAACTTTTGTAAATATTGGTCTTCATAAAAATAATTATCAAATATTGTTAAATTCTGGATAAAAGATAACATATTATGCAAAGAAATAAGTTTGGGCCAGTATTTGTAGGCAGTATTTTTGCTATTGTGTTTTATATTTTTTAATAAAGTATGTCATGAGATGTCATTTTGCTGTCTATGTTAGGTAATTCAGAAAAAGCCAGTTGAAGATTGGCGGGAGAGCGGAGGCTACAATGATTTTTTGAATGACTGCGTGATAGAGAAAGATGATGGGAAAACATTCTTCTATGAGAAGTGGTATGTTCTGTCATATGATGTTTCATACTGAAGATAATTTTTGTCAGATTGAAGCCACCAGTCTTATAAAAAAGCTTTGAACACCTATGGTTCACATCCTGTATTCATGTTGCTTCGTTAAGAACACAGAGCTTATCAATCAGTTGCAGGTTTTCTGGAGAATATTGAAAATGGCTATTCACAAAGACCGTTACATATCTTCCACAGAGTTGAACAATAGTTGAACCAATCTCTATGTGTGGTCTACATCTTTATAAACAGATTGAGTTACTTATTAATTTATATTATACAATTGTTAGTTTGTGCTATACAAGCTTTTTTTATAGTAATCACTCTTTGTCTGCATCATGTCGTTTAGGTATGATCCCGACTTGGCACGTTTTGAGGATCCTCCCCAGGTGTCTCCACCATCAGCTGATGATGATACTGTGGAGTTGGAGTTCTGTCCATCTTGTGTTCGTCTTAACGAGCGCCAGCTTGTACGTTGATTGTGTTGTAGTCAGCCATTAGATGTGAAATGTTGTAGTAATATTTGTCATTATCTCGGCTATTTACACAGTTTCCCCGGAATTTAACGGACCGGTCAAGTATTGCTAAAAGAAGGTTATTAATAACAACAAGCTACATACAGTAGTTTGCTTAATGTCACATTTGTGTGTAATTCTGAAGCAGCCGATTTTGTCCAGTCTTTCTGAAATGCATTAAATGGGCACCAGTGAAAATGGATATAAACTGTAATCTCTGAATTTTTTTTATGTTTACCAAATCATTTGAGACTGATATCTAATTTAATTTGTCCGGGTACTAACAGTAAGAGTATTCTCTATCTTTATAGATTCCCAACAATAGGTGGAATTTCATTGAAAGGAATGCATCATGAAAAACAAAATAGAACTGATGATTATCTATTTCCATCCCAATTGTTTGACACAGAGTCATTCACTTTATGTTTTTGTTTTCAGCGAGAGATGCCATTGTTAGGCGATATTCCTGACACGGAGGAACGGCATAATAACAGGGTCTGTTACCAGAGCATTCGATACTTGGATCAGACATACAAGATTGGAGATTGTGCTTATTTCCATCCCGCGGCCTTTACATTTCCCCAAGTTCCGGCTCTGACAAAGAAGGATAAACCACAAAAGAACAAAGATGTAGGACTCTTTTGTTAAAAAAGAAACACTTGTATTAAATGAAATTATAGAACATGGATGCAACCATATACAAATCCAAGATTGGCAGCAATTTCAGTATTACCATATATACCTGTGTATAAGGCATGTATAAGGTTAATTCCTGCCAGAGAATGGTTTTTCTCTACTCATTTTATACACAAGTCGACATTGGCATGGTTCTGCTTTGATAAGGACCCAATTTACTGCCATCATAATGCCCCCAATTTCCCTTTCCCCCCCCCCTTTATTCCACCACCACCAATGTTTACGCAATATGAATACCATATATTGCCATATATAAATACCTCCACTATTATCACTGCACACTGACGTGAAATGTTTCTGGTAATCTGTGAATTGATTGACAAGTCAGCATCATTAGGTGGCGATCACGATGGTGTTGATCATGTGATCAGCGATAAATAAAATAAAGTGATAGCTGGGGTTAACAAAGGATCAAAAGCTGTGTGTAATTAACCACCTCCAAGGCTGTCAGCAGATATGTCTCCCCCACTCTAATGCCATCTGACCACAACGCCGACTTATGTATTTGATACAATGCGAATTTATTGTCTGATACATATGAACGAATGTGGTGTAAATAGTATTTTCACATATACCCATATAAAAAATAAGAACATATATTCACTTTTATTGATGACAGATGAGCCATGTTGTCAGCCATTATTTCCCTGAAAATAATATTAATTTTTACAATACACATTAACCAGAACACTCTTGTTTAGCTGCTCAAGCTAGTAGTACTAGTAAACTAGTCTGGTTAAAAAAAACGAGTTACACCATTTCACATAATATTGACTGATATATTGACCTTGTCTTATATACAGATATATGTGGTACACTTTTTTATTTGCTAATAATTATCAATTTCTGGGGATTGGTACATTTTAACATAAATGCTTTTTTTATTGTCTGACCTCTCAGCTTGATGAGAGCAAGTATCCTGAAACATACAGGAAGAGGAGTGACTACATCAAGGGCTCAAATGAGAAAGTTCCAGAGCCATTTCGTATTGGTCGTATTGTCCAGATATATACCAGTAAAAACATCAGTGATGCACCTAAACCTTCTGATGTTAGAGTTAAGATAGGCAAATTCTATAGGTAAGTCTCTTTTATTAATAATAGCTATCACATGATTGTCTTTTGTTGACTGTGTGTGTGTGTGTGTCCATCCCATGTTTAGAAAATGACATTATTTTTATCTCTACAGAACATTTACACTTACTTTGTCTCAAAATATTTACTTTGTCGTTTGTGTGTGTGTGTGTGTGTGTGTATGTATGTGTATATATATATATATATATATATATATATAAGAGAGAGAGAGAGAGAGAGAGAGAGAGGATGGGTTTACCCTTTAGATTTAACTATGTTTTTTACAAAACAGTTAACCAGTTCTTATTTGATACATTATATTAAAGGAACAGTTTGCCTTCATTTCAGATTTTCAAGATTAATACAAGTATGCTCACAGAAATTATAAATGATGTCAAAATATCCTCATGATCAAGCACGTATTAAATAATCCACTTCAAAATGCTTGTTACTCAACTAAAGGTGTCATTAAAGGTTTAAGATTAAGGATGCAGCCTTTTCGAAGTTAGACACAGGCCACATGCTTCTGAAATATGAGGTCACTTTACACAAGCTTTATGTATGATCAATTATATAACTATAAACATAGGTCTGTCAAATGTGAATTTTTTTAACAAAATTGCATTTCCATATAATAAATATTACTATATATTTGGTCTAAACAGCCTCATAAATTTGTGTAACTGAAATAGCTAAAGAAATCTATATAATGAAATTTCTTATGAAGATTGTTTTGTACCAAGAAGCATCTACTGGGCTGTAAAATTTTGCAAATGAACCAATGACAGGCTTAGTTATTAGCATTTAGTAGGTTGAGTACAGGGGCCAGGTAAGGTCATGATAATGGCTAAGTCAAAGCATATGTGACTTGACTTGATCTGGGTTGAGGTCGATATATATGTTCCTTATGCCAGCTGACATCAGAACACATGACTTTTCTCCTTGCTACAAATAGTACAATACAATATGTAATTCTAGGAAGCTGTAATTATGATCCTCCAATAATTTGGACTAATTCCTGATGTCTATGATGTGGGGTAAAGTTCGTGGTTATTATAGGAAGATTTGCGATTGGTTTATAAGCTGTGTACTTTTATGTCATATTATCTGAGGATGAACTGTTCCTTTAATAATATTTTATCAAGTTACATTGATTACTAAGACATTTTGATCATAAGTTACCTGTGTTTGCTAACCAACAGGTAGTATATATTAGCACTGATTATAAAATTTTATTTTATTACTAACAGACCAGAAAATACACACAAGCCTCGGACATCATATGAACTAGATCTTAATCTTCTTTACTGGTCTTCTGATGGTAAGAATTATTCATACATTTATCATGACTCATTTCTTGTATCCTTCATTGCTGCTCCTGAGGGCGCCTCCGTGGTCTAGCGCTAGCGTGTCAGGACCACAGATCACTACCACCCATGTTCGAATCTCGGCGTGGGCATATCTGAAGGGTGTTTCATCTTTGACATCAATCGCTTCATTACCTTTGGAGGTCGCTCAGTCCATTTAGCCTACCATGTGCACAAAAGTGGCTGTAAAACACCAATCATCATCAACATTGCTGTTCCTGAAGTAAGTTGTTATATCCCAATATGTGTATGTTGGAAGATCTTGTACTTATGCTAATTTAGGCAATATTTAGATATTGTCATCCTTTCAGTATAGCTAACAGATAATGGCATATTTGAGGATTATTTCAACTGTTTTCCCTCCAGATGGCTAACATGATATGATTATCATGAATTGATCTTTTCGGGTTATTTTTGCTTAAATTAAATACATTTGCACAAATTTGAAGATGTGGTAATTATTGGATAGAATTGATAATGGTAGAGTTACTCAAACTGCTAAATGAGAATAAAGAATTTGATTGATTTTGAGATAACAACCTTATAAAAGTATGGGAAAATAACATGAAATATTGACCTGTGTTTAGAGTAGGCCATTTTGTTCACACCAAATCTGTAATATGTTTTCTCATTAAGATTTTAACATTATAGTGCCACTGAAATCATGAAATTTTTATTTTATTCACCTAAACATTTTTGTGCAATGGATATAAGGAAATCCAGAAGGTGCATTTATTAAAATAATTATGAAGACTCTGGAGTGATGCCTGTTATACCTAAACAACTTTATTCAATAAAAAGTGTATCACTTTGAAATGTGAAGATTATTATTCTTTATACAAGTGCCTCCTGCCAGCTATGCTTGATGAAAGCCAGGTTTTATAATGGGCTCTCCCATTCTAGAAATATATCTTCAATTAGCCATAATTAGATGTACCCCTTGGCACTTCAAAGTGGCATAATTCTGTAAATATCTGTTAGTGAAAGCTAAAAACTGTGCCTGGCATCATCATATACATGGTAGACTAGTTGATATATAAAAAATATGAATTCAGTCTGAAGTGGTCAGGTGGGAAGCATTATTTGATTTTATATAGAATGCCCATCTGAAAGTGGAGTTCACAAACAATACGTAAAATAATATTTCGGTATTAGAAGAAATGTACTCTGATAGATTGGTTGATTTTAGTACATCTTTGTTACATATATTAAAACTAGTATGAATTGTATTATTGGTCATACTTTTTTGTATCTAATACAAATATATAGATACAGGTCAATTATTGATCAGGTGTGTTTACGGCAGTAGGGGTTAAAAGTATTTCATAAAATACATTTTTCGGTCATCGCAGCAGTAACAGTAGGGAACAGCAACCTTCGCTAATTAATTATTTACATTTTAGCAGTGAACATTTTCAATAATCCATTGCAATAAAGTGTTTGGGAATCTTGAAAATAGCAGGTCAAGTCCCAAAAATCTATACAGCCAGTGAATAAAACAGGAAATAATCAAGAGTATAAAACAAATATCTGAGATAAACCAATTATTACAATTAGTATGGACCTGTGCAGAGCTTATTGTCTCAACCAATAAGAAATCTCGGGTCTTATCACCAGGAAAATGTGGTATTTAGGTGGGGAGTTATATAGATTTATTTGGAACTAAATTTATTTAAAAAAACAATTTCACTTTAAATTACCTGTGAATGTTGCTGTAAATGTGTTATTAAACACATACATATGTAATATGAGGTTAACTCAGCTGTTTGGTGAAACTTCAGACATCTTCAGTTTGTGTGATTATTAATATTGTATTAAGTGACCTGTCTTATTTGTTTGTTTTCCTACCATCCCCTTGCCGGCTAGTCTAAAATGTGACCTGATTTCATACCCTAATTTAACATGGTAATATTCCCGTTATTTAACCACAGGTCACTTTGTCCATTTTCTTGATGTTTTCCATTTGATCTCTTCACTTAGAGTGTGAAGTGTTGTTGGATGAAGTCGAAGGTAAATGCTATGTTGGTTATGCTGATGACCTGAATATATCTGTTGATGAGTATACGCAGCGTGGTTCAGACCACTTCTACTTCAGAGAGGTCAGTTTTCTATACATAATTTTGCTGGCCTCAGATCAGATAACATCTAATGTTCTAAATGAATCACTTTGTTTTGGCATTAAAAAATCAGAAATAGATAATATTATTACTTATGTATGCATTATGTTGAAACAGTTCACGTTTAATAATTTTGTACACAGTGATGAAGCAATTATTACAAATGAAGCATATATATTATGCCTAATGAGATAGATAATGTAGAACCGTAAGTAACATTTGGTCAGCCTTTACCTTAAAATATATATACAAATTATTTACAACAGGCATACAATGCCAAGAAAAAAGAATTTGAAGAACCACCAGAGGAAGCAAGACGATTGGGCAACAAGGGCAAAGTAAATTTATTGTTATAATTTTATTAATATTGACTATTTGATATTCTTTTCTACAGTAAAATTGCTGTAATTCACTCAGATGTTATTGTAAAATACATTATTAAAAATTTTTAAACCATTGTTGGTATTATCTAATATAAGTGCAAAGTTTATACAATATGTCCAGACTTCACTTACAAGATTATTTAAATGGTCCAGCTCCATTGCATGAAGAGTTAACGGTCATATAATATTTTCAGGGCAAAGGGAGGGGTAAAGGGAAATCTTCAAAAAATATTGACATCTCAAAGACTGAAAGTGTCTGTGAGGGTGAACGAGCTGAGATTCAGCCTCTTCGTACATTAGATGTATTTGCTGGATGTGGAGGTAAGTTGTGTGTGTGTGTGTGTGTAAATATTAAGCAAATATCAGGCTGATCCACTAATTATGCATCTCAAAATAAAAACAATGAAAACAAAATTCACATTTAAGTAAATGTTAAATGTGTATTTCATACATGGGACTTTATTTATTCTTCTATTTAAAGGGCTATCTGAGGGTTTCCATCAGGCTGGTTTAGCAGAGAGCCTTTGGGCCATAGAACTAGAGGAACCAGCAGCTCAAGCGTACAGACTGAATAACCCAAAGTGTACTGTATTCACACAGGATTGTAACCAGCTGCTTAGACTGGTCATAGATGTATGTTAGTTTTATGTAACACTGTGAATCTTGTATGTCTCAATAATGTTGTGCTGATGGCTAAATAGAATATTTGTTCAACTGAATGGCATATATATATATATATATATATATATATATATATATGACAGTTAATCTGTATAATTAGGTAATATATATATTACCTGAAATTTTCAGGTAATCTGTATTAATTCCCAATTAGCAATAGATGTTTTACCAGAATATTTCAGGTAATATACATAGTACTTAATTATACAGATTAACTGTAACATATATATATATATATCGGACTATTCAAACATAATTATTATATATATATATATATATATATATATATATATATAGTATTATGTCATTGGGTAGTAAACGTGTTACCATTCAGAAATTAATATAATTACCAGGCTAATTATGCCTGTTAGACAGGATGTAAACACATCAATATTTTTTAAGAAATTCTTTCAGAGTCTGACATTTGCTGTTGATTAATTTTGGTTTTCTTTAATTTATTTACTATACATATCTAATAATGTAATAGAATAAATAGGAATAACTCGGCTACAAAGAATAAAATTATAATATAACGTCGTATGCTGGCAAAATGCTAACACCTAAACACTTATCTTAAAATGGTGATAGATGTTTCTAGGTCTGTTTAATTTTTCTAGGGTGAAAAGAAAAACTCACTTGGACAGATATTACCACAAAAAGGAGACGTAGAGATGCTTTGTGGTGGTCCCCCATGTCAAGGATTTTCAGGAATGAACAGGTTTAACTCAAGAGAATACTCCAAGTTCAAGGTACACATACAGGATAACTACTGGAAACCTTTGATAAATGAATGGCTCTGTCCATGATTAACCAGACTTGTAGTGTTATTGTTTATCACACATTAATTATATATCATTTGTAATCCTACAACACCTAGGGCAGGTCTTTATAATTTATGCTTCCTAATTATACGTATTATTAATATTATAGTCGCTATTAGATTTAATCTTAGTTGCCTTGATTCACTTCTAATTGTTTTTCATGTTATCTAACAAGGTTGAATTTGTCCCGTTGCAGAATTCCCTGATAGCGAGCTACTTAAGTTATTGTGACTATTACAGACCTCGTTTCTTCTTGTTGGAGAATGTTCGTAACTTTGTCTCATTCAAAAACAGTGTCGTACTGAAGCTAGCCATGAGATGTCTCCTCCGTATGGGTTATCAGTGTACATTCGGCATCCTTCAGGCTGGATGTTATGGGGTGCCACAGACTCGTAGAAGGTTGGATCTCGCTCCTACTTGATAACTGTCTCATCAGTAACTTGTTGGTTTTCAGAATGTTTCGATGAAGGACACATTTTTATAACATAATGTAAATTATAGATATTATTGTTGGAATTTGCATTTTATTACATACCTGGTTCCCAGAGGATAGCCCTATTCCCATCTCCTATTGTAACAGTATGTTGTAAACATTACAAACAACTGTTAAGCATCTAATGTAGTGATCTTTAGTTTAGAATCTTTATTATTATCATTGCTGGTGCTATTTTTTAGTAACACAGTAATCATAATAATAAATTTATTGTACTGTTTCTATTGTGGTCTCACTGTACAGTGTCTTTGAATAAATTGAGTTCTGCTATTATTACTGCTTTATAAAATGTATATTATTATTATTATTGTTATTATTGAAACATCTCTCAAAGGCAGTAATGTTTTCATATTATATTAATAATTGGTGTCAACTATTTGAAACATGCTCAGTTGTCTTATAAAGCAATTCAAACTTATGTCAGTTACCTTTTTTCATGTTTCCTGGTTTGTATTTTATGCCGAATTGTTCTTTCAGTTTGCCCTTGATTGTGTTTGTGTATTCATTTTTTTAATTTACTCTATTTTCATTTTATTTACAGAGCAATTATCCTGGCAGCTGCACCGGGTGAAAAGTTACCTTTTTATCCTGAACCAACTCATACATTCTCACCTCGTGGAATACAACTTACTGTGACCATTGATAATAAGAGGGTAGGCCAATGTTATCATTTTACGTACTATTTCAAATTGTAAGCTGACGTTTAAGTCGTTTAATCCAATATTTCTTGCTTAATTATTGTGTTCACATGTGTAACACTGGAATATATGTTAGCTATCGTTAAATGTTTTAACATCAAGTTTCATTCTTGAATATGTGCAATGGTAACACAACATTTATTATACAACCCTTGAAAACCTGAAATGTTATTTGGCTAAAATATGTACAGGAAAGAACGTGCCAATCGGTTGGTTTTTATTTTGACACCAACACATGATGGCTTTAAAATTCAGGGATATTATTTTTAGATTATAAATGTCAAGGGATGATGGGAAAACACAAGACATTAGTGTGGAAAATTCATTTTCACGTAACTTGATGAGAAAAATACAGTCTGAAGTTAATAAATAATTATTAATATATTCAATCTTCATGGTGCGAGTCTTAATGAGGTTAAAGTATGAATAAACTAATCAGACCATTAAAGTCTAAAATTAACCAGAACCAAGACCGTAGTAACAGTCTCTCTTCGGTTAATTTGTAGTCCAGTAAGAGGATATCAGTAACCACATTCCCTAACTGCGAATAGAGTTTAATGGGTTTTCTACGTAGTTAATCCATATAAATGGCTGATGTCTGGCAGTTTGTTATACATTTATCTGTTAAAACACTTCACTATGGATACAGCATTGCTGATATTCTGATGATTCAATGTTAAATTCCATACATATATTTATTCCAAGGGAAAGATACAATGAGTCCGTCTTGCCATCAAAAATCAGGATGACGTCAAGAAACTGCGAAATGACCTCAAAAGAATATACAAGTAGCAACAAATAAACAACATGCAATGTAATGAAAACAAGTTTCAACTACTCCCGATATGGTCAAAATCGGGACATAAAAGACTCCACCTCATACTTTGGACCAAACAGCAGAAAAATGAACAAACCCAATGTGTCAAAGATCTTGGTATCAAAATGAATGGCAATCTCAGTTTCACTGACCATATAGAGTAACAAAGTTCAGCAAAAATGTGGTTGGATCATAAGAACTTTCCCTGCCTGCACACTATTAAAACACTGGTCCAGCATAGTCAAGCCACACATAGAATACTGTTCCAAGCTATGGACACCACACAGAGTTGGAGATATCCAGAAAATTGAGTACCTCTTCAAATGATTCTCCAATAAGATATATCCAATGTCTGAGCTAAATTATTGAGATCAACTATCAGCCCTGAAGATGTACTGTCAGGAGAGGAGGATGGAAAGATACCGAATTATATACACCTGTAAAATTCTAGAAGGAATTGCCCCAAATGTTGGAATAAAATCATAGACATCAACAAGCAGGGTCGCCTGTGCCCAGTCCCCCAAATAAAATAGTGTGCATCTGGTAAAATCAGGGCAATCAGAGGAGGTGGCCTTCAAATTAGGGATCCACAGCTTTTCAACATCCTTCCAGTAAATATCCATGGCCAGACAGGATGCTCCATGACCAGTTTCAAGCACAAACTAGATAAATACCTACAAAACATCCCAGACAAACCAAAAATACCAGGCTACACAATTGAAACGAGCACAAACTCCATCACATCTATGAGTTCCTGGGAAAGCTGAACAATACAGCTGAGGCAGAGTCACCAACTTGGCCTGAGAGATTATACTCTCGAACTAACTAACTATACAGAATTTACCTATTTGTTTTTACAGATGATAATATTGTCTTCCTTTCCAGTTTGAACCATGTGTCAAGCGTACACATTCAGCACCGTATAGAACAATCACTGTCCGTGATGCGATGTCTGACCTTCCACAAATACGTAACGGTGCCAAGAAAGAGCAGATATCATATGGTAGTGACCCATTGTCACACTTCCAGAGACAGGCAAGTGTATAATTTCTTCTATGATGAGAGTATCAATAAAGATTTTATTCATATTTCCGACATATTCTTCATTTTGCTTCCAGTAAATTTCACACATACCGTTAAATAAATTTCCAAGTTTCTGTTGCAATAGAAATATTGAGTGTGCAATAATTTCAGGTTTTTACAGTTGCACCGATTTAATATTTAAGTTTTCTTGTTTAGATCCGTGGTAACCAGCTCGTATTGTGTGATCACATCTGTAAGGAGATGAACCCACTGGTTCATGCTCGTATGCAACACATTCCACTGGCTCCAGGCTCCGATTGGAGAGATCTGCCAAATATAGAGGCTTGTCTCTCTGATGGTACTAAGGCTAAGAAACTGTATGTATATTAAGAGATACTGTGTGTGTGTGTGTGTGTGTGTGTGTGAAATGAAGAGTGAATTATATCTAAATATTTATAATGGTTTATTACCTTTTTGAATGAAGTTTATGGTTGATTAAATACAGTTTTAGCTTTGATGTGATGTTTTTTTTATTGTCCACGTTCACGAATTACTAATCCTTTATCATTTACCAGTCGTTATACACACCATGACAAACAGAATGGTAAGGCATCAGATGGTAGTCTGAGAGGTGTCTGCTCCTGTGCCAAAGGCGGCAAGTGTGATCCCATGGATCGTCAGTTTAACACACTGATACCCTGGTGTCTGCCTCACACTGGTAACCGTCACAACAACTGGTCCGGCCTATACGGCAGGGTCCAATGGGATGGCTTCTTCAGCACCACGGTCACCAATCCCGAGCCAATGGGAAAACAGGTAAAGTAATGCGACTACCTGAGCATTCCTTATTAGTGGACTGTTTTCTCTAGCGTATGAGGTGATCATGAGGAACTAGGTTAGGAACTGTCAATTACTGAAAAGGTTCCATTCTCATTCTTCCTGAAAACATACTGCACATATCTTCTGGATGTACGCTTGATTGTTGCCATATTTGGCAATATAGTTGATTGTTAAGGGTGAAGATTCAATCAAACTTTAACTTATATAAAGATGTGCTTATCATCCCATTTAAAGTTACATAGCTATTTTTTGTTTATGAGAGTATATCTAGGGTTCCCTTTTCATGCTCTAGATTTATCTCAAGGGTACTTTACAAATACTTTCATCAGCATTACAAAGATATAGTATGATTATGTCTGCTGTGAATAGGAAATTATGTTCTTCATAGTCTGATGTTCGTAGTCCTGGGGGTTAATAGCTGCGTCTTCATGGATGATATGATGCTTTATGTTTTAGGGTCGTGTCTTGCATCCGGAACAACATCGTGTGGTCAGCGTGCGAGAGTGTGCCAGGTCTCAGGGATTCCCAGATTCATATAGATTTTTTGGTAACATCCTTGATCGTCACAGACAGGTAAATGAAATTGTAGGGGTATAATGTCTTGTTTGAGATAAAGTGGGAAGCGCTTTATTCATAATTTGGTTGGTGTTTAGTTTTAATGAAATATATATAAAATATATATTAAGAATTCTTTTTGTGTGATATACAGAATACATCCATGTGTTGCCATATCAAATTTGCCACTGAATGAAACAAATGTTGTCTATTTTCTCCTTGGGTCATCAATATTTACACTGACAGGATGTTATTTGTTTTGAGTTGGAGGCATTTTGTGTATGTTTACTTGGAAAGCAAGATTAAAGGAAATTTCTCGCCCGTGATGTCATTTTTCTGAATTTATGTACGATAAAGCGATGAGAGTGATGTCCACAGCATCGGTGATTGAGAAGAGAAAACAATAATATGGCAGGAAGGCTTTTTGTAATGGTTGACCAAACCAAATTATACATGAATTGTCACTTATAAAACTAATGTTTTCATACACTCTGTTAATTATCCCGCACTCGCCTCATTAAATTGTTTACATTATGTTTGTTATTGGTTGCCATCTTATCAGTTACCTTGACTAAGTCTCAGTCTATCTTATATTGAATTTAACTTCAATATTTCGCAAAGTTTCCACCTTATAGTGGATATGAAATTGTAGCGTTTCAGACTTTTTATGGAGACTTGATCCAGATTAGCTCGTCACAAATTGTATGAGTCTGTTCCTTGATTTGGTCAGAATGATAATCTATAGCAAAATATCTTCGTAATAAAAAAATGTCTGTACAGCGTCTGAGTGGGAGAACAGTAGACAACAATTGAAGTATGTACCTCTTTATGAGGGCCTCTCATTTGATATGCATAATACAGGACATATTTTTATAGTGTGTATTAATCTGGCTGCTATTAAATCACAGTTCATTATGTTACTGACTAAATCATAATTAGAAATATACTGTTTTTCAGAATACAAACACTGATCTAATTACTGACAACATGTAACATTGCTATTGCTGCACATTACTGCTATGTGCATGCATGCATACATACACTTTTTAACTTTTTAACATTTGTATTTTACTCCGATAGGTAGGAAATGCTGTACCGCCGCCGATGTCACGTGAAATTGGCTACGAGATAAAGAAATGTGTTGTCTGGAAAGATAAACAGAAAACAATTATGGAGAAGAAATCTGACTAGAGAGGAATCGTATGATTGTAAGCCGTCTCGTATCTAGCATACCACATGATCAATGGTTAGAAATCTCCAGTGCATTTAGTCTTTTACTATACATCATGGATTATAAAATTGTGGTTCAAGAAATAACATGTGATGCCATCTTTCATCATAAATGTTCGGTGAAGCTGGAGACCTACTCGATAAATGCCATATTTCACAAATGTATGGTCCAGTAGCACAATGGATGTGCTGCGAACTTCTAGTTTAGAATTCAGATCCGAGTTTTATCTGTGTTTGTGGAATGTCTGCCTGGAACTATATACGTTATTCAACTTAACTCATATTTAACATAGATATCTCGTGTGGAGCCATTCGTTTACTTCACTGACAACAAAACCCTGTTCATGTCTTATGACTTATGACCAGACAGCTCCAATAGGTTTTGGACTTTTGAGGAGAGCATGTGTCTATGTTCAGATCACGATTGGAGTTGTACTATCAAAGGTACCATTAGCTAGTGTCACTTAGAGTTGCCACAAGTTTCAGTATCAGTCATACTGAAACCTATCTGAAACAAAAGAACTATGACACACAACCCTCATTTATACTACTGTAATAATGTTCTATGTTTAATTAGTTTTTCTGGCTGCTGGTTGTTTGTGGTAATTATTTTTTATGTGGGAGTAAATTAATTAACGAGTAACATCAATCACATGACTTTTACATGCAGGTATTTGTTTTTAAAATTAAGAAATTATTAATTACTTTATACATTAAATTAAAATGGTTTTAATCATTTTCATTCATGACAGTTGTAGATTTATTTATATTAAGACTTCCAAATAAATCTCTATATTTCTTAATGGGCCATTTTATTTTGTGTTTAATTGTAAATAAGTTTGAACTGATATTATATCCATACATGTATATGTACTTTTTTTATTCAAGGCCATGTTTAATTCAGGAATCCTGTAATTTAATTATAAAATATCTTTTGTTCCCATTGCTCACACACATGCGCATATATTAGAAATGGGTCATCTCTTGAAAAGTTTAAATCTGTTCTAAAAACACACCTGTTCACGGTTGCTTATAAGGTTTTTACAGACATATTATTTGGGGTATTATTATATTACATATTATTTGTACAGCACATTTCATTTTGAATAGCTCCTGCTAGTGAGGGCACTTTATTAAATATACATTATTATTATAAAAGGAATACTATCATCTGACCCAAGTTTCAAGTGTTGACAATACAATACTGGACAGTAGCAGGTTGATATTCTGTCATCACTATGTCGGGATGAGGCTAGATACTGAAGGTGTTACATTTTTTATAATATTGATGAAAATTCATCTATCACGTTCAGTGTCTGACTTCAATAAGCAAGCATTGAGGGTTCTGGACCTGTGGGCTTTTTACCTGACTTTTGTTGAGGGCTTTTAACCTACACCATTTACTGGAAAATAGTTATTTGAGATAAATTAAGCTTCCATTCCTTAAGACTAACAATCCAGCATTAAATTGACTAGGGAATTGAAAAGTACACGTTTCAAAGAAGATCATTGGACTCCAGACAAAAATATAAACTGCTAAAGATTGCCCACTTGGCTACCATATTTGATATGACAGTCGAGGCAGATTTTATTTTAGTCTGCCTATTATAATAAACAGCAGTTTTGAAAATATTCGTATAGAATTTTCACATTGCATCATGGCTGTTTTTCTGGAAAAAACACATTTTCATGATTTGTTTTTCAGAAAATTTCAATATCTGTCACGTTATATTTGTTCATAAAGCATTAGTCAATAGGCAACATTAATACAATGTTCATATCTGAGGCATTTATCATTTCTTTCGTTGAACTTCTATAGACCAGTATAATGTTACAGATGATATATACAGAACAATACAATGATACAGAACAATACAATGATACATGTACAGAACGATACAATGATACAGAACAATACGATGATATAGGACAATTCGATGTTACAGAACAATACAATGGTACAGAACCATACGATAAAACAGAAAAATTAGATGTTACAGAAAAATACAATGATACAGGACAATTCAATGTTAAACAACAACAAGATGTTACAGAATGACATAAAACAATTCTATGTTACGGAACAATACGATGTTGCAGAACCATACGATAAAACGGGACAATAAGATGATACAGTGATACAAAACAATTCGATGTTATAGAACAATACGATGTTCCAGAACAATTAATAAAGTGATACCAAACAATACGATGATACAGAACAATTCAATGATACAGAACAATATGATGTTACTGAACAATATAGTGATACAATTCGATGTTAAAGAACAATATGATAATACAGAACAATTCAATGTTACCGAGCAATACGATGGTACCCAACAATACAGTGATACAAAACAAACAGATATGTTACAGAACAATACATTAACTGCCAATAATGCAGCCTAAGTTTTGGGTTATTTCAGTCATTTCTCGGTTGATACTCACAATTAATTCCAAACAATAATAGGGATTACATCTCATTAGACTATCACCCAGCTCGGGTGAAAACAACCCATCAAATAATTGATGCAGATGATGATGACTGATGTTTTACGGCCACTTTTGTACACATGGTAGGCTAAATGGGCCGAGGGACCTCCAAAGGTAATGAAGCGAAGTCAAAGATCAAACATCCTTCAGATATGCCCACGCCGAGATTCGAACTCAGGTGGTTGTGATCTCTTGATGCAGAAGGGATGATCAATTAAGTGATATTTTTCAGCAACATTTAAATAGCCGTCAGCTCCCGATCCTAAGCTTAATTGATTATTGATATTATTTATTCGGGCTTAATGGCTAATATGAGTTTTTGCCGGATTTTACCCACATTCCCGGCAAAAACTATAGTCTATCACGTGGTACTGTACGTCGCTTGGAAATATAAATCATTCTAAGATCAATACAGCAATAAACACATTTTCGAATAAAGCTTTCTGTGTGGTTAAATGTTATTCTCACATCCGCCAGGCTCTGATCTGATTCAGGATGTATGTTATATATAATTAGACACGTCGATCTGAGTTAGGATGTGCACTTGTTATATATAATTAGACACTCTGATATGGGTCAGCATGTATGTTGTATATAATTAGACACTCTGATCTGGGTCAGGATACACGTGTATGTTATGTATAATTAGACACTGATCCGAGTCAGGATGTATGCTATATGTAATTAGACGCTCTGATCTGAATCAGGATGTATGTTATATATAATTAGACACATTGATCTTGGTCAGGATGTATGTTATATATAATTAGACAAAATCGCGTTCCCACTCCGACACTTCTTTTCGCCCACAGAATATGACATTTCAAAGGAAAATTACCCCACCCGCGATAATTGCTATATTGTAACCAATTACAATCCTCCTTGACCACACACGATGCTTCCATTGCCTGTGGCTATCTAATGGCCAATCATAACCATTCATGGCTAATTACAAACACAAATATGTGTCATTGTGGTTCAAATGGATGTTGCGTATTATTTTTGTTATATACAACGGCATGCGACACAGACTACCGGCAGAGATCCTAAATATAGAGAGGCGTTCATCTTGCCGCGCCATGTTGAAATTTGAACCAGTGGCGCCTCCAGCGACCGGAGGTATTTCTCAGATAAACAAAAGCTCTGGTTGTCCTCATGTGATTATGTACATGTGTGCGCATGGTTGAAATGAATTGTCAATACTAGTACTATATGTTACATGATCACATACTCTTTTATTAATTAACACTTTAATTGTGCACACATGATATCGAAGGAAACGAAGCTCTGAAACTGTAAATAAATAATGAAGTGATTTCACAGGCCAGTCACTTAATTGATTCATAGCCTACAATTTGCGATCACTTGACAGCTGATCAGAAAATAATTGAACGTGGTTTAGGTTATTTCACAGTTTTGTGTGTGGAAGGCGTAATTTTCACAAGTTTTTTAATTAAAATCAATTAGGTATATATGAGGTAAATGCATACAAACATACTTTCATCATGTCAGTTTATCATAGTCCAAATTTTTTTGGATATATACATATAATGATATATACAGCTATTATAACGCAACCATAACACAATTCACCATATATTCATCATGTCTGTTTATCATATATTAACTTAAAAATTATAAGTTCATTTAAAGTCTACACCTCAATAATATTAATATAATGTTAGAGATAGAGAAATTAGTACTTTCATACAATAAGCGGCATCAAATCTCTTGTGCCACGGGTTCATCTATAGTTACAATCAGTCATTTAATTGTTATCAAATGGACAGAATAACCCAAATTGCTTCCAGCTCTAAACAACCACTACTACAAAAATATGACATTTAGTCCAGATCAGTGAACTGTTTAAAGTTAGACAGAATATACCCAGAGATATAATAGACACATGCATTGACTACTGTAACAGATAACACCAGTAAATCTGTAACCAAGAGATTGGCCTGTTTACATGGTATCTCATCATCATAGAACTTCAAGGACTGAAACAGAACAATACCTTGTAAAATAATGACTTGAACCAAGTGCATACACAATATGTAAACACATGTTTTCCTTTTTTCAAGTTGGTTAAAGAATTTGATTTGATATGCATTTAAGTTATGAAGAGAAGTATACTAATTAAAACACATGAGCTGAACATTCAAGTACTAATTCAGGTGCTGGTAATCCTTTTTTTTGTTGTATAAAGATATGAAATGGGCTGACAAAATTTCATGGGTTTGATGTCCTGTTTCTTATTTAATTAATTTTATAATACCAATTTTCACCATTAATATTTATAAATATTAATTACCATCACAGCTGGCCCTGTCTCCTGTATAGGTTCCCTATCTGTTAATACCTTCCTCTTTGATTTCAGTGGATGCATGCAGTGGATTTGGTACATCAAAAATAGTTTGTATAGCATTCTAGATAAGTTGTCTGGTTCATGAATTCAGTTTCAGTGAAATGCATATCATACATTCTACATTTAGTATTCAAGTAATTTAAATCTTTCCTCGTGATATATCTGAACGACAACAATTAATAACCCATCTTTTACTTCTGTCAATAGAAAAAATAACAAAATGAATGTTTCTACCACTAGTTGAGGTATTTAATAATTAATTTCATAACATTTAAATTATAAATATAAGTCCATATATATATCAATAAGTACCAATTGCTTACGTTTAAAAATAAATATGGATGCAGGTGATCATGTAAATACTCAGCTACTTATAATTATTGTAATTAGGGAAAAATTATCTGATTATAGTTATGTTATTTTAGAAGTCCAATTATATTATTAACAATAATAAAGTAAAATATACCTCCCGCCCATAACATCTTCAGTGGCTCCAGTACATGTAACTGTAAGCTTATGTATATCTTACATACCCATTTTATGATTAATAGGTTGATCTTGTTCAATAAAATTTAATCAGATTTTGTCTGAAACAAATATAGACCTAAATAGATCCTGCTTGGGCCTACTGGATGGGTAATGTCAAATAGGGGCGTGTCTACTTCAAATTGTTATGCTTATTTTTTAAATATCCTTTATTAACTTTATTTTTTTAAAGCCAGATCATATCCAATTTTTACACTAGCTTTCATTTCCTTTCGGGGATGTCTTTATTTGTGCATACTTTTCTGTTACTGCAGCCGAAAGCGTGCAGAATGAACCAGTGCCATTAGAGCTGTCCGTGACAATCTACCTCCGGTCGCTAGGGCTCTGGCGCTCCATGAATTCAAAATGGCGTCCCATGTTAAAACGCGAAGTAACACGTCTTGTTATAAATAGTCTTTGCTACCGGTATGTCACAGACTCTACATTCCGACATTTCCCTTTATCTGACATATTGTCATGCGACAAACCTTGTCGGATTAACGGATTCTCACTGTAATTATAGACACACTGATCTGGGTCAGCATGTATGTTATAGATATATAATCAGACACATTATTTACTTTGCATGTGTTAAAATTTATTAAATGAATTAGTGGACAAACGAAAAATTATTTCACTCCCGAGACTGGTAGAGCTTATAAAAGGACGAATATTATGATGACTGAGTAAATTCTCCAAACAAGATATACTTTCACTTAATTCAGTTTTGGTGTGCACATTTACATACACACATTATTATTATTATTATTATATCAGGCGGGGAAAAGTAACTATTCATAAATTTAAAATAACGGGACAAAAAGAAGAAATAATCATGCACAATAATATTCTGCATGGTGTATTCGATGCTTTAGACGTCACTAAAATGTTTCATTTACATTAATAATAATAATAATCATCACGAAATAATATACATGTAAATGCAACGATCGATGAACGTACTTATGAAATGTATCACAGATGATGATGATTGGTGTTTTACGGCCACTTTTATGCACAAGGTAGAAATGTATCACAGGGATATATATATATATATATATATATATATATATATAATAGTATGTCGGGGGAATTAAACAGCAGAAATAAACGTTTCTATGTTATATAGCGCTGTAAAATAACTATATGAGGAAATTTATTTAAATTTTACTAACGGCCTTCTGGTACATTACCAATATATATATATATATATATATAAGCGAATGTTTGTGTTTATGTTCGCAAAACATTCTGACCAAAGAATCTTGAACGACGGTGAATATATGACATTGGTTGGGACTATGATTTGGACTATATGATGTTATATACTCATTAATTTTTTAAAAATTATTCTAAGCCCTTAGTTACATAAGCTTTACCGGAGCGCGCACTTTAAATCATATAATTTATTGCCATCTGTTGCACTTATGAATCATTTTCACCCTGAAATATAGCCGCTGTGATAAACTGTTTGATGCTTTGATTATTCCACGTACGATGACATACACGTGCACGCGCACACATATTATATATATATAGTTTTTTTTTAATTCTAATAAAATAACTGTTTTTGAGTTATTTTTTATGCAATGCAATAATAGTTCCAGCCCCGTATCGTCCCTTTTTATGATAATACACTCAGTTTAGAGTACGATGTATATATAGATAAGAATTTGCATGAAAATAATTATCTTATAAATAGATCTAGACTATTGATCTATACCTATGTCAGTGTATAGGTGAGACACTGGAGTTTAGTCTTATTTGACCACTGAGTCAAAAAGAAATATCACGTGTTTATATATATATATACGTACACGCGCACACACACATACATATATATATATATATATATATCATAGTCATGAGCACCTTGTTATTATTAGGCTTCTAAAATAACTGAGTCGTGATGATCACGAAGTTGATGAGTCATAAGATCTATTATCTTACTCTCAAAATGCATAGGTTTAGACTATGATAATGACAAATATAAGGATGAACGCGATGATCGAGTGTTAGAACCAACTTCCCATTAGCGCTATGTATAAGATAATTATTTTCATACAAAAAGGAGAGTCTTATTTCTATTTACACAATCGAACGCGGCTAAGAAATGCATCCAACTGATCGACAAATGTTTAACGCCGATACATTCGCTAGGTGGCGCCCCAAAACCACATCCGTCATTTATTAGAAGGTGGATGAATTTGTAAATTTTGGTTCCTGTATGTGAAGAACACCGAGAAAATGTCGGGGAACACGGGGATGGAGCAGCTCATCCCCATCGTGAACAAACTGCAGGATGCATTCTCCTCATTGGGAGTGCCACTATCGCTGGATTTACCCCAGATAGCTGTGATAGGCAGTCAGAGTGCTGGTAAAAGTAGCGTATTGGAAAATTTTGTTGGCAGGTAAGTCGTTTGACAGCTGACTGATTTCCGGTTCTGCCCTCTCTGTTTTCTTCAGTTCTTGTAGTTCTCGTGATAATCTAGACGAGAAAATTAACATGAACAAGACGACACCGGAGCGCAAGTCGTGACTGGTTTTCCCAATAATGCCAATTGTTGTGATTATTATAGAATACGTTAAAAATTAGGCTACATATCTAGAGTTCTAGTTTCATATTTGTTTGTTGTTGTGTTGCGTTTATACTTTCACTTCCTTCCTTTTTGTGACGGTGTGTGTTGATAAGAGGACGACCGTATTTTAATTTGCGACGGACATATCTGGAAAAATCTGTTTATTTGTTGTTGAGAAATGAATATTAAATATCGTCGACAATATCACAGAATATGTTGTTATGGCTGGAGTGAGGTAAACAAATGTGCTCGAAGAGAAATTGTTGTAGGATGTTTGCTTATTATCAAACTGATAACGAGTGTAATATGTCCACAGGTTTCGTTTGTTGTTTTAGACATGTGTGCACTTTCCTAAACGGAACAGTTACAGTAGACAGAGTAGTGTTAAAAGCGAAACAGTTACATGCATATACATGTATACTCTCAAAATTGTACATTGTTTGGTCTTGTTGTTTTTGTTTGGTTAATTTAGGAACTGATTAGAGCTTGTAGGTGCATGTACACACATGCCATAACTTGTAGTCAGTGGACCTTGAACTCTTAGCCGAACATGAATGGGGATTAAATAAAGTAACTATGATCCTGTGTTTCAAAGATCTGCCTTCGAATATGAAAACGTTGCCCTGATGTTAAAATAATGAGTGCATGCAGACAGAATCATATTCTCGCATCATGTACATGTAAATAACGTTTTCACTAATAACTTCAATAAGTTATCTGTTTCTGTTATTGAAACATGTGTTGGTAGTTTCTACCATTTCTACCCTGAGTGTAGAGTAGTAAGGAATTTCTACCCTATGCCTAATTACCCAATTAACCCTAGTACAGGGTAGAAAGTTGTCAATTCTGTTGTTTTCATTCTTATTTGACACGCAACAGTCAAGTCAAAACAGTTAGTAATCAAATAAATATATCTATGGATTTTTCCACTCAAAATTAGAATTGTTAATGACGTTAATAAAATTTAACCTATAAACTATGATAAAGTTATTGACATGTAGTGTAACTAAGATTTTTTTGTATACCAATTAGGATTCATAGTGGGGTTATATGGGAATTATTCATATACCTGCTATGGTTATATATACAAATAAGGATACAATTATGTCACTGGTAACAGTTTCTCCAATTATGGCCCACAATAGTTTGTTTTAAGCTGCTAAATTCCCATAAATATTCTTTGATGTATGCGTTTCTGATGGGTAATATTAATTGGCTGTGGTCTGTTAGTGTGTAGGGTTGTTTTCTGATCATCTATTTAAGCATATGAGGTAAGGGTAGATAATTTGGCAGAAAACCCATCAAGTAGAGAGGGCACTCATCCATAGGAAGTGATGCTGTTTTTAGGCTGATACAAAGCATATATTAAACATCACAGAGACTCTGATGATAAATTCATTTAATATTATGATAAAACTGATGACATAAGCATTATGTCTGTGTTAATGAATATCTAATGCTCATATATTGTCATATATTAAACATGCACCATTTGAAAAGGTAAGCATATTATCAGGATTATATACTGGGGCTTCTGGATCATGCATGAATGCAAATCAAAAGATGGAAGCATAATATTGATCCTTGATGGTTTGTTTCTATGGCACTTGTCATTAAAGCATTTGCCTTTGTTAACTAAAAAAATAAGTAGAGAATATTATCTGTTGGATTAATATGTTCAAATTCTTAAAAAATTAAAGCTAGTTTTTCTCACTAGACTGATCTATGGTAAAGACTGGATGTATAATGAACAACTCTTATCAATTTTATTCTTCAATCTCCGTCTTTATTCAAGTTACACTTTTAAATAATAAATACTATTCCATTCAAACTTAATGGTGTATGTGTGTCAGACATGGGGTCAATTCAATTCCAGAATTCAAATTGATGGTCAATTTCGAAATTGAACTGATTATTTAAAAACAAATTCAGGTAGTGCATATTCTAGGTAATATACATATACCTGATTATACAGATTAACTGTAATATATATATATATATATATATATATATATATATAAATAGTTAATCTGTATAATCAGGTATATATATATATATATATCATATTAATAATGTGTATTGTCAGCATATTTATTTTAAATAAATTGCCAATCTTGATATCATGGTTAACAAAATTAAACTTCATATAATTGTCTAGTAGTGCAAATCAACATTTCCCCTAAGCATCCTGTAACAGAGAATATTCTCTCAATAGATACAGATAATGGTAATTTGTCAAATGATCTTACAAGTGCCCAAATATTTCTTTGCAAACCAAAAAATATGAGGATTATATTAATATTTGTCAAATTTGAAAATAGCGAATCTAAATTTGGATGACAATTTTGTACCAGTTTTGAGTTTCTTCCATTTCTTCCCAAAAATGGAAGAGAAGAAAGTATTTCGTCTATAACAGGAAAAAACCCTGTTTTTTACTGTCCATGGAAGAAACATGCCAACCCTGAATTATTACCAGTTCTTACTGTGTCTGATGATTCTTTGCAAAAATCTTTTTGTCTGTGTTTGATCAAAATTCATGTCAAAATCTACTATAAATAAAGATAAAGAGTTGGATGAGAGAACATTTATTTTATATATTCAGTGGTTTTGTTAAGAAATAAAGGAGGAGGATCCAACAAAAAATACCAGGGTTAGATACTGGTAGGCATCAAGGGCCTACAGTGCCACAAAGCGGCATTGGAAATGAAAGTAGTCGGGTCTCTACTTGAGAGTAGGCGGGTCAAATGTCCCGGGTATAGCCACTTAACAATTTGGTCAATGAGTATGTCCAATTTTGGAGTTGTTAGTACACAGGCCATGTGTACGCCGCATTTAGTTGGATGTTCGCCTCTTTCTAAACAGGGACGCATAAAGTACAAAAGAATTCCAAGATGCAACATGCTATTTGGTCAAACTTAGCTCAAATTGTGTTGTTTCACTGATGATTTATGGATGTTGGTGACTGATTTCACTGACATAAGACCACCACAGAACAACAGGTCATTGACCTTCAATTTACTGACTATTATGAGCCCATTTGTTCTAATGGAAAACACCAATGACGTTACTCTGGTACTACTACCATCAGGTGGCCTAGACTGATATGGCAGTATTAAGGTTGCAAATAATTTATTGTACAATCTAATACAATGTTATGCTTGAGTATTGATTCCCAATATATATTGATTGGGATGTATTGATGCATCGTACCACTACAATTCTAAGTACACACACACACACACATTCACAAAATGTTATATAAACACATAAATAAACTGTCATTGTTAACTCTGTGGGTAACATTCTTAATCCTGAACAGTCAGGATTTGAATTGACATCTTCAGTATTTCTAGTGAACATCACTGAGCTAATTATTTGTTTAACATTAGCTAAACGCATATTTCATTGTTGTCCTGATCAGAGAGGTGTTAACAGACGCCTCCATGGTCTAGCGGTGGCGTGTTGGATCACAGACAACTACCACCTGTGTTCGAATCTCAGAGTGGGCATACATGTAGGTTGTTTCATCTTTGTCTTCGCTTCATTACCTTTAGCCTACCATGTGCACAAACGTGGCCGTAAAACATCAATCATCATCATCCCACCAAATTATCTGTGAAGGCTGAAATGCGAAGCGCATTTTACTTGTCCATACTTTGATGATCGTTGTGTCGGTGAGAAATTTGTTGGGTGTGTCGCGTGTTTCTATTTGAGATACAAAACTTATAATTCACACAGAAGCCATGTTTATTTTAGCTTTGAAACAGACCATTATTCACAGCTGATCAGTGTTTTTGCTAACTACACACACACACACACATATGTATGGAATTATAGTTCTGTGTTTGATCATTAATTGTCAGGATATCAGTTAATGTTACAGCATCCTTTGTGGTGAGATTGTATTAATTATTTTATAGCTAAACTCTTCCTGTTATAGACCACAATGTATTATAGGATAGATGGCAATTATTAATCGTTGCTTTGTACTCTGAGACACAGACACACACACTGACTCGCTGGCAGCTGGAAACAGCATGCTGCCCAAAAAGTGTAGAATGACACTTGATTGTACAGGTCTGAATAACAGGGGAAGCGTTTTCTGATCAGATCCAGCGTTCCTCCATCTCCTCCTCGGTTGTCTCTTCCTCAACTGTCTCTTCCTCAGCTGTCTCCTCCTCGGTTGTCTCCTCTTCGTTACTGTCAATCGGTCTCCAGAATCCAGGCCAAGTATCACCTCATTATAGTTCTCGGCAAAACTAGTTGACAAAGGCAGGTTTTATTGTGGCGAGGTTAGTAGAAGGCTATAAGCCATGTTTGGCACCAAACTGTTTGTTTTCTGGGAAAGGGAGAGGGTGTGGGATTTTGTAGTTGATTAATTGTACGGCTGTGAGTGTGACTGGCTCCAGTTGATAGTAATCAAAAAAAAATTGTTGACGGTGTGGCGAGATGTTACTTTGTTCACCTCACTTGATCACCAGGGGCTGGCCTCGGGATACAGTTGTGACGATGTCTTGCCAACGGCTGACCTTGGTCATCGTCCGATCTACCGACTTTCATTTTACGATATTTGATTGTTGTCGCCGTATCCCAACGTTCTGCGTGTCTGCGTATATAAACCAGATTTCGCACTACATCATGGTCAATAAACATTTACCTTCCTTCGATCCAGTATTGATTTCGTTGCTGACTGCACATTGTGTGTGCGTGCGTACGCGTGTGTTTAATTTTTGTGGCCGTTGTTCTCTTGCCGTCAACACGTCATGAAGAAAATTAGTGATTATCACCAATATTCACTGACGTCGAGTTAAATAAAGCCACAAAAAGGAACAACAGATACTATTACATGTAGGTGTTGTTGTTAGATCATTTCATTGGTAGGTCAGATGATGATTGATGTTTTACGGCCACTTTTGTGCACATGGTAGGTAATCACGAAGGTAATGAAGCGAAGTCAAAGATGAAACACCCGTCGGATATGCCCACGCCGAGATTCGAACTCGGGTGGTAGTGATCTGTGATCCAACGCGCTACCAGTTAGACCACGGAGGCGCCCTGGTTGGTAGGTGAGAACGACAGTGATCTGCGTGCACATTCGTTGGTGGTTGATCCGAGAGGATGAACAGCAGTCATCAAATAGTCCGTTTATACTATTAGTACTAGATCAAAGCTCAATAACAACACATCAAGAAGGCCCCCCCCCTCCATATTGTTTCATACCATCCTTTCCGTACTGATACTGTCCTTGTGGCCTTAATACCTGGCCACTGGTAATATATATATAGGCTCCAGATGACGCCAAAACGGTGAGCTCCGGTGGCCTAGTAGTTAAGCACTCGGTGACAAGGGTCACAGGTTCGATCCCAGCAAGGGGTCGAAACTTTTCCAGAGATTAATTTCTCGGCTAACAACATCGTGGGTGGATGACCACTTTAAATGGCGCTGCCGTCTCCACTGAATTATTAAAAATAAAGAGGGGCGTTAAAGACCCCTGAGGACGTAAAACACTCTGGCAGTGACCACCCTCAGGGTATTTCGGCTCCATCTTTCTCAACCAGTCCAACATAGAGGCTGTGTTGAATAAGCGACAGCCTGGGGATTCTCCCCGAAAAACAAAACACCCAACGGTGGCCGATTGTTGTAGATGACCACCGACGAGACATGGGAAGGTAGTAGGTATGTTGGGCGCTTTTTGGAACTTCGATTACTTTAGTTCCGTAAGCCAGATTACGACCTCATCCGCTGATGGCTGTCCGTCATCATGGTTCTTATGTAATTTTGCCCTCATAAATCAGGCCATCGTTGTGGTCTAACTGTACATGGCGCCAGAATATCTGTGTGAACTGGTTTTCATTAGAAAGTCAGCCCGAAAACTCAGGTCATCCAGTCAGATACTATTGCAGGTGCCAGTGTCTCAGCTCAAGTCATATGGTGATTGTGCGTTTAGTGTTGCAGCCCCCACTTTATGGAATAAGTTGCCGGCAAATATTAGAAATGCGTCGTCTCTTTGAAAATTTTAAGTCTCTTCTAAAAACACACCTATTTAAGGTCGCTTTCACAGATAAATAATTATTATCTTTTAAATCATTACAGGGTTTTTTCAGACATATTATTTGTGGTATTATTATATTACATATTATTTGTACAGCGCCTTTGAATGGCTCCTGCTAGTAAGGCGCTTTATTAAATATACATTATTATTATTATATATGTCAATTAGATAGCGCAATCGCTAAATATTGTTCGAAATAACCCTCCCTCACAGTTGTCAGAATCGTCCCCATATCCCTCTCCCCCCCCCCTCTATAGATATTGCTCAGCATGTCAAAGTTGTATTCCATCCAGTGGACAGGTCACCGTAGTTGCCTGCCAGTCAGTCACACACACACACAGCCTGGTGTGGCTTTGCCCAGATGTCTTGGGTCCTTGATGTGTTAGTATTGTGGGCTTTTCCCTACCACTGCCAGTGACTAGTGGTATTGAGCTTCGGCTATTTAATCCACTCCGTGAAGTCCCCGGTTTGTGATCATTGACACTAGATGGCCTGTTATCGGCTGTAGCAAGAATCCAATACCGTATACTTTACTTTCATTGATTCCCCACTAAGCTGACCCCAATTTCGTTGTGTGTGTGTGGATTTTAGACATTACAGATAGGCTTAGTGCCTCGTTGACGCCAGCATATCGGTGTCTATAGACGCTGATGGTGACGTGGGTAGTTTCTGTCCCTAGGCTCGGCGTTGGGCGGTTGTTAAAGAAAGGTGTTCGAAATAGAGAGGTAATCTTCGAGATTGAGCGTCATCGTTCGCCGCTGCTTAATGTGATCCATTTTGCCGAGGTGGTCGAATAATGCAGGTTTGCTGTTGTTACACAGGTGACCGACCATAGCCCCCCCCCCCCAATACAGATTGACAGTGGTTGTTTCGGTTAGACCAGTATACGTTCGTCCTCTTACAACACTGCCCACCTTCTAAAGATTACGCGTATATAATGCCACACATGGGACACCGGGAATGGTGACTAGCTAGTCACACCGAGGCCAGACCAACAGAAAACTATGTTTTATCAGCTATCGGTTAGAGCCAGATATTGCCAAGACTCCGCTGTTGGGAGATGTATGGAATGTCAGATGGGAGAATGGACCAGGCCACTCCTAGTTGGCTGGTTGTTTGGGACGGCTAATGAGGCCAGACCAGTGAAGAACATCGTTTATCAGGCTCGCTGTTACTGCTGAAGTGACTGAATGGAATCTATTCGTGATTACAGCTTAATAATTGACCATGATATATATATATATAAAACACAAGACTGTCACTTTGCCATCACTTACCCTGTAGTTGAGGCCATTATTGGACGATAGACACCCCTCTTTGATGCTTATGGTTTTCCTCTCATTCTGTTCTGGCACAATGGGATGGAGGTTTTAGCCTATTGTTCATCGGGTGGTGTTGGAATGTTGTCTTCTGATTGATGAAGTGCCGTTGTGTTGGCCTGATAGGAGAAGTACCAAGTCTGTGTGGCATATTGCCTCTCCTGTAATGTGATCTGTCGATGTGACTGGCCTCAGAAATGTACCGCTTTACGTGGACATACATTAATATCTATAATTATAGCTGAGACGTGAAACTAGAATATTAGTACGAGTGAACCCTTTCCACAGTCTACGGGGGGTATGGTTATGCGACAATTAGTAAACAGGGAAGTCATTGTAAATAAGGTGACAGTTGTCTGGGCAGAAAATAACCTTCTAATTAAGAGTGAGAGAGATCGATCTGATAGCACATTTATTTGGTGTAGCCCAGACATGTGGTCAATTCAATTCCGGAATTGGATTTGATTATTTAAAACCAAATGGAATTGATAAATTTGGAATTGACGTTTGCTACAAAAAAATTAAATCCACTCATTAATTTACCATTTAATTTTTTAATACAGAAAAATTTCTTCCGTGACAATCCTACTAGGAATATAAATTACTCCGAGTAAGTATTCCAAGTAGGTACTCGGGAGTACCAACTCATGGTAAAAAGTAGTAGGTAAAAAAAGATTCTGTAAAAACGTAATTGGATTTGATAAATTTTATGTGGAATTGATTGGAATTGACAAAACGGAAACGACCCCATGTCTGGTATAGCCTCATTTTATTCTGACCTCTTAACACATACATGAGATCACAGCTGTGGGTCACTTTTAAGCCTTTTCTTCTTATATTTTAGTATTTGTAATTGACTCCGACTTAATTTACATAATTATCCAAGGTTAGATGTGGTGATAAATTATGATTTTTGACGGAAAAACGATATTATATTGATGTAGGTTACTGGGTGCTGATGTAGACTTGTATTTGATTAGCTTTGAGAAATATTTAGGTGATTACGATTAGTTATTCTTTGGGATAATCAATTAATTATGGATTGTGTGTGTGTGTGTGTGTGTGTGTGTGTGTGTGTGTGTGATTCACTTCCAGTAATAAAAAATTCTAACGCCATGCAAATTGAATGAGCAGCTGATGTTATTTGTTTACCCAGCTGTCTTATCCGTTACAGGTGGGCAAATTGTCTGTGCAGCTGCAGCACACGCAGAATATCTTAATGGACACACACACATTATATTTAAAACATGACATATAAATATGTTTGCTGGAATGAGATTTTATTTACGATGCAAATAAATGGAGTGCAATTTTCACATAAATATTAGATGGGGCGCCTCCGTGGTCTAGCAGTATCGTGCTGGACCACAGATCACTAGTGACCACCCGTGTTCGAATCCCGGCGTGGGCATATCTGAAGGTTGTTTCGTCTTTGACTTCGTCTCATTACCTTTGGAAGTCGCTCGGCCCATTTAGCCTACCTTGTGCACAAAAGTGGCCGTAAATCATCAACATAAATATTAGACATGTAACTGTAGAGATAGAATATTGATTTGGTAAATATAATTAGCAAAGAGACTTCTGTGTGTTGAATATGAAACAAAGTATCCCACCTTTTCCTCCAAGCAATAACCAATGGAGTAGTATTATTACTGTTTGGTTGACTTTCTTTATAATTGACCATACATTGGTATAAGCCTTTTGTTGTGAAGACAATTTGCCGATGAATGTCCGATGTGGAGTTCCTTTGAAGCTGTCGCTAAGAGCTTGGGACAGAACATTTCGTTGGGAGCCTGTTCATTATTAAATCTAGAACTTTCTTTTGCCCCAAAATGATGAAATATTTAGGAACCAGCCGAGGTTGTTTAATAATGCTCGGCACTGGATATATGTAATTTCGTCAGACTGAAACTGAAAGCTAGCTCGGACAGTTGACAATCGCGGCTATGTTTAGTCTTGGTGTAAAGATACCCGTGGCCTTGAGATTGAACAACAAGTCTTGATATACGAGCTTCAGAGATAAACTTTGAGACAGTCCCTAATACCTCTTATAATCTTAGCCGGAATCTGTAGTCACAAGAAAGGAACGTCCAAAAATAACTGAAACATTGCCATTTTCCCATACTGAGAATGGCGATTGCTTAATTTCAGCCAATGGTTAATTGCGTCTTATCTGGCAGACAGGGGACCTATTAGCCAAGGCCTTCTACTGGCTAATCTTTACAAGGATGGTTGGCGCCACTATGGAATTGTTACTGTGTTGAAATGAAAAGCTATCATTCGACCTGGATGTTGGCGAATTTGATTTCTTGTGTTAAAGTTGGACCAAGGAATAAGATGGTGGGGTTGGGGTGAAACTATCATTCATATTAACTGGACTCTTGCTGAATATCAATTTATTGAATTATTAATAAATAGATGAATATTGTTTATGGAGTAGATACCAGATTTATTTTATTAATCTTGTGTTTTGTCTGTTTGATTCTCTTATTTTATTGATATGTGTGTGTGTATGTATATATATATATATAACTTGTGTGTATGTGTACAAATGTACATAGATGAATGGCGATAGGAGTATGGACTTGGAGCAAATCAATTTAAAAAACATAAACAAAATACCGGTTCTCATGTTATTTCGGTGGATTCCAAGTCCAAATGTATTAAATCCGAACTGTTTGTCAAATCCAGAAAATAAATGTCTGTAGTAGGATGTTTCGGCCACGGTAATATTCAAGGTGGACGTTTTGACTGTATCATATTTTTGGTAAATGTACATATTGATATGATTTAATTTGATATTTGTATTAAGTGTAAATTGTAAATACAGCTAATTTTAAAGTATTTAGAAGCCATATTTGTTATATTTTATCAGTTTCAATTATGTAAAATACGTTTAATTTAGAAGCCACCTATGTATTTTTATTATTAAATTAACCATAAGCTTAAGTGACTTTATAATAGTAATACAAATAATTTCAAAAAGTGGTTTCAAGAGTATGTCGGAGTAAATGAGAAACTCAAACTCTGGAATACAAAGGGATTTGCTTTTTAAAACTTTCCTTGAAGAGTCACTTATATAATATAGCCAAAACGTTCACCTTGAATATTACGGTGACCAAAACGTCCAGAGGTGTATAGCCGTGTCCGAAGCGTCCGTCTGCAGCTGGTACTGATACAGTACACATACTGTCATAAACTTGTTATTGTATAAGGATTATATGTAAATGTTGGTCTACACATAAACTATCTGTAGTTAACGTGTCCAAGATACTTCTTATCGTACCCACGCCACGTGTTGTATGTTACTTAGGCAACACGACCAGCATCATGGGACTGTATTGCTCATACATATGTAACTGGTGTAATATGGACCAGGTTTAAGTATACATGAACGCAGTCTTATCTTGTCACTGGCTGTGTTCTTGGTAGGGTGTGTGCCCAGTATGAGGCCAGATATGAGAATTTTTTGGTTTCTAGCTCAGCCATTATAGAGTAGATGAGAGAAATCTCCGGTTTGGACTGTGTGATATATGGCTGATGTTGGTGAAAGTTGTGGCTGAGGGCGTCAAAGTGAGAAGCTGGCAACGAGCTGTCAGTGATGAATCATCCAGAGGTTTTATTCATGATTCTATATGCCAGTGTTGTTCACACACTTTAGTGTTTCTATGGTAGCTTGCTATATTTCAGTTCTGTTTAACAGTTAACACCAGTGAACTGTTACATGTGTTTACACAATAAATAATATATATATATATATATATATATATATATATATATATATATATACAGAGGTTTTATTCCTTTAAACCTTTCTTTAGTTCCCAAGCCCAGAGAGCTCCGTTGATCTTGTTTTCACTTGGTAAAACTCATGCTGAGACTCTTTTTTAGTTGCTGCCCCTACTCTTTGGAATTCACTCTCTGAACATGTTAAGTCATCAAATAGCATAGTTTCTTTCCGTCATCATTTGAAAACTCACCTTTTCAGACTCATTTATCCTTCCTAAGTTTCCTTTCCGTCTGATCATTGTTCATGAACTTTGCATCGTACCCAGACTATGAGTTTGCTCAACCCCCGCACTAGGTGTGCCACTGAGCTCGATTCTTTTCGAGGATATTGGCGCTATAGAAGGCTTGTAATTATTATTATTATTCATGATTCTCTGTGCCAGTGCTATTCACACACCAGGAACCACTTAATAGAGTTTCTATGGTATCTTATATTTCAATTATGTTTAACATTTAAGTTTGAAGACTTTTTAAATACTACGATAAACATACAAATACCACGTCAAGATGTGGAGAGCTGCGATCGCATATCTGATAAGAACTGATACTCTGATCAGTTTGTTTACAGATGATGATCGCACAAATAACAGATAATAAGATATGTTGTTTTTGTTTTGTTGTTTCCTCATTCAAATATATACACATTCAATTATATTTATAAATTAGGTTCTACGTGCCGTTTTGTTCTTGTGGTGTTTAGTACGTCCTCTTGATACGGTAGAATGACAGATTGGCAGCTAATGTGTAACATTACCTAGGATTGTTAGCCGACAGTATTTAGTCAGGTCAATGATCATCTGATTGTCGTATATTACCGAGTGGATGCTTATATTTAGCCAAGTACAGCGCTCTGATGGTGCAGTGATTAGAGCGCTGCGCTGAAGTAGTGTACGGCTAAAATCCGTATTATACCTGTATTTATGGGATTTGTTTCTCGCTGAGATCATTCCTCGGTTATATGTCTCAATCTGCCCGAGATTAAACAACAACAACATTTAGCCAAGTTATATTGCCTCACTTTGTTACTGATATCGGCATCTTGTAACCAGTCAGTTCTATTTACAGTGGCAGTGAGTGTTATAGTGCACGGAGTGATGTGTTACATTACAAGATGTTGTTAAATAGATGTATGTGTGTGTTTATTGTACGTGTACGAAATATTGGACTATTAGCGGTATCTTTTTCAGCTGGCTGGGTGTTTTGTGCTTTGAATACAGTAGACTAGAAGTATAATATACACTAGTGTAGTCAATATATGACCCGAGACGGTGTTTTATTTGTGTGGGAATAGTTGTGTAGAGCTGGGATAGTTTACGTTGGGGGGGGGGGGGATGTTTATAGCACGTATTGTTAAACTGAACTAAGTGTGTGTGTGTGTGTGTGCCTTGAAATGTAATTAGTTTTCATAACAAACGTTCTTATACTAATTTAGGCTTGTATACCCAGTCATTGCTAAAATTGTATAGTTGTGTTTTATTTTGAGTAGCAACCATAATATAACAAGTACCTGGTACTATTATTGGTAGATTAAAGGTATTAGTTGTGTCTTAATGTGACATTTATTTATCCTAGGTGTGACCAGCTTTTAAGATATAAACAATTCTTGAATTTTATTCTCGCAGAAAAGTCCATGTCACTGAATGATTGAAACATTACAATCTGTGCATCAAGTGTTTTTTTCTGTTACTACTCCACTGATGAATCCTCCACATGTTGTATTCATCAATCATCCACATGTTGTATTCATGACAACGGTATTGCCTTTTCCACCACTTCTAACATACACACACACACAGCTGAGAGATTACCTGTCTTAGCAGGTTCCAAGATTATGTTTTCTTAATTCCGTATCTTGAGGAATCATCTGGATGCTAGATTTGGTGGCTCTGTGTTGAATTCCTTGTCAAATGTTCCTAGAATGTGGGAGCATGGACACACAGAAGCAGGCATTACACACACTAGTTATTATTATCATTCAAATCAAGACTGTTTTATACCCAGTGTAATGCTGCCATATGTCACCTTTTAGAACACTGCTGTTTTATTGCTGTTTGCCATTTCCGCTGGCAATCTGTTTGTTGTCTTGTAATTGGTCGTAAATTTTGAGTGCCACTGATCAGTAATAAAGTATCTAGTTGTGTTTTAACTGACCATACTTAGTATATATGGATCAGTCTGGCTCATGTTATGTTTAAGCCAGTTTATGATATACACATACTTGTGCACATTGAGCTGGCTATTGTGGAATACAGTGAATCACTGAGCTTTTTCTTAATTATGATGAATGGTTCCATTTTCTTTAAGAAAATGAATTTTTTATATCGATATTATCTAATGAGAAAGAGAAAATTCATTCTTGGCAATTAATATTCAGATTTGTATAAACGTGCCAGTTATGAATTATGTCTTTTATTTAAAAAAAAATCAAATTATAGACAAGAGGTATCATGGAAACATGTAAATACCCAACACATTTGACAGTCAGTAGATGAAAGAAATTATCACTTGACACAATGTTATTGTTTACTTTTATCCAACATATATATATATATATATATATATATATATATATATATAATAACTTGTTTTATGATGATAATATTGACATATTGATATGTTCTTACTAATATATAATCTATTTCATCTGTGGCTATCTTTTATATCTGCCTGTTTCCATTCTTTAAACTTTTAGACATTTTTTTCCAGCTTGCTGTTTCAGTTCTTTCCATTTGTGGTTTTATTTGGGGCAGAACTATTTTCTGGCCTAATAATTAAGTCTTCTTTAGCTTAGTTTTTCAAAATCCAATTTTGCCCAATAACAGAGCATGATCGTCAGTGTCAAAGATTAAGAGGTGTCATATCCTGTATCATCAAATCTCAGAGAAAGGATATAGTATCTCATATATATATATATATATATCAGTGTACCTAGTAGTGATCTATTTATTAAACCTTTATAGGACCTTTCACATCTCCAGTCATGATTTTTGGACCTTTTGGTCGCTCTTTGACAGATAAATTGTTATTGCGATGATGTAATGAGAAATTATCAATTTTTTTTTTCCTTTATAACCCTGATAAACCTTTCTCGTGAATGTTGTTATTATTTATGCCTCATGTTAGATCTTGAGTAAGGTAGTATGTGTGTGTGTGTGTGTATTCTAGGATACATATAGAGAGGCAACAGGCACAGAGCATCAACATATCTAAACATCCTTTGAGACCTACCTCTGTAAATATAAATACAACTATACATACATTAATTTATTTTAGTTCTGGATATAGTTGTTTTGTTAGAAGTGTTTTGAGAGGTCAGAGTGTAGTAGTGATCAATATGATCAATATTTTTGATAAAACTAAACAAGAAAACTAGAGAATTTGAAATAACCAACCAACATGTCGGTCCCTGGGAGGATTTTTCATCCTGGGCCAGTCAAGCTAGCATTGGTGTCTGGAATCTACACACCTTAACAGATATGTAATTAGATTAACTAAGCTAGGAGACACAGGGCCCTGACAAACCTTGTCCTGGTTCGCTGTAACCACAACAATTAACATTGACGTTACCAGCAGCTTACAGCATTTGACTGTCCAAAGCGGTACTTAACAATTATATATATAGAAATAATATTAGGTAATTTACACTACACTTCATAAGGAATTGCCCTTAAGCCGTATTTGTCCCAGGTATAAACAGAACCAAATCCTTTGATGCTAATAATATAAAACAACAACAATTGTGTCGGTTCTAATATTTCAGACAAAACATATTCAACGAGTGACAAATAATTTTGTTACATTTATAGAAGTCAGTCTGTCCGTGGCCATTTTCAGCGCCGACATCCTTTGTGTCGAGATTACTTAAGGTTATTTCTATTTAGTGTCCAGCGAACGAGCTTCTCACACTAACTGATCAATTTATCCCATGATGGTTCCATCTCGGAACTGATTCTATTTTGTTCCGTTGTGGTCAATATTGGCCAACTGATAGCTGGCTCGATATGATGTACTGCTACTCTGATCTAGACACCATTGACATTAGATGTATAAAGAGTTGGGTATTCGGTTTGATGAAGGTCGTATATTGAGCTCTGTATCTTAACGTGAGATTATGAAGATTTCGAGATGTTTTGGCGTGTTAATGCCACTGTCGGTGATGGGTTGAATCCTCATCTAAATCATTGATGAAGTTGATAGGGTGCTGTGTGTGTGTGTGGTTTTTTTTGGTCTGTGTGTGTGTGTGTGAGCGAGAGGGGGGGGGGTAACCAACTAAGCAGCATATGTATCGCAATGTTAGAAATTATTTATGCAGTAATCTGACATGCATAAAATACAGATCTTATGTCTGTCGGCATTAATAAAACCATGCAGACAGATTAGTAGATGACTACAAGCGCGCGCACACACACACATATATATATATAGAGAGAGAGAGTGTGTGTGTCAGATCCTACATATAATCATATTACGTCAGACCCCATATATTGATCGTTGTTGTATGGTCAGCTACTGTTGGGGTACACTGACCATGTTTTGTTAAGAGACGCCACAATCAATTGTGATTTGTATAAGAAGTGATGTGCCTCAACAAACTGATGGATGTGCCTGGCTCACAGTAACACAGTGGCTAGGTCACACGCTCACGCACACACATACACACACACACACGTAGCCTCCTTGTACCCACAAACCTCCCTAATCAATACCAACTAATACCTAAATGTTAGAAAACTGGATAGAATGGAGGTCACTTTGTGATATTAATAACAATATTAGTGGCTCTGTAGTTTTAGAGTGGCCCGTGTTAGTAAGGTTTGGTTAGGGTGGCCTGTGTTAGTAATAGTTGTTTAGGGTGGCCTGTGTTAGTTAGGGTTGTTTAGGGTGGCCTGTGTTAGTAATAGTTGTTTAGGGTGGCCTGTGTTAGTTAGGGTTATTTAGGGTGGCCTGTATTAGTTAGGGTTGTTTAGGGTGGCCTGTGTTAATTTAGGGTTGTTTAGGGTGGCCCATGTTAGTAATAGTTGTTTAGGATGGCCTGTGTTAGTTAGGGTTGTTTAGGATGGCCCATGTTAGTAAGGTTTGGTTAGGTTGGCCTGTGTTAGTTTAGTGTGGCCCGTGTCAGTAATAGTTCCTTAGGATGGCCTGTGTTAGTAAGGGTTGTTTAGGGTGGTGTGTGTTACTGTTAGAAAGGATTGTTTAGGGTGGCCTGTGTTAGTAAGTTTTAGTGGCCTGTGTTAGTAAGGATGGTTTAGGGTGGCCTGTGTTAGTAAGGGTTGTTTAGGGTGGCCTGTGTTAATAAGGGTTGTTTAGGGTGGCCTGTGTTAAAGTAAGGGTTGTTTAGGGTGGCCTGTGTTAGTAAGGGTTGTTTAGGGTGGCCTGTGTTAGTAAGGATGGTTTAGGGTGGCCTGTGTTAGTAAGGGTTGTTTAGGGTGGCCTGTGTTAGTAAGGGTTGTTTAGGGTGGCCTGTGTTAGTAAGGGTTGTTTAGGGTGGCCTGTGTTAGTAAGGGAACTGTTTAGGGTGGCCTGTGTTAAAGTAAGGCAGTCTGTAAGATTTTTGGGGCTGGTCTATGGCCTATTGGCGGAGATTCTTCAATATAACAGGTATTGGTAACATTGTTTAGGGTGGTCTGTGTTGTTAAGAACTGTGTAAGATCAGGAAAAGTTATTGTTAAAGAGTTAATGTGAAATTGTTAAAATGTTTGGTTCAGACTGTTAGCAGTGAACCATAGAACTTGAACCGTAGTTCTTATTGATCATTCGTATATCAACAACAGACTGGATTGATTTACAAATTATATATATTATAATAGTTTATTTATTTAGCATTTTGCTATTATGGATTATGCCTTGTTTATGTGTTATTGGACGTCAATGGTGTATATAACCACACATGGGATGGGTGATCGAATGTCACCTAACTGCTAGTTACTGAAGATGTTAGTTATAACACTGTATATGGGTCTGATGAAGAAACTCTTAGCTATAACAGTAGGCCCCATATGGGCCTGAATATCACCTTCAAAGAAAGTTATTACAGCTTCGTTAAAGGTGACATATAAATAAAGACATATTATTATAGAATGCTCAAAGAGAAGATGTTAACCAATCAGATTGACTTTACAAATAGTTGTAGCCATTATTCAGATACAGAATTTTACAGTTTATTATAGAGAATCATGGCAGTATTATATAAAGTTACCTCAGCAGAAAGCTGAATCTACACCAAAGTTGTATTGTTTATAATAGTGTTTTTGTTAAACTGAAACACTGTAAAATTAGTGAACTAGAGCTAAGAATGGAACATTTAACTGAGTAAAAAAATAAAATTATTAAAAACTGTCAACAGTATTTAACACTAGAACCCCCCCCCAATGAAACGTAACTTCCACCACAACTGGTGAAACTGGACATCATCATATAGTACTAGCCAAACACTGGAACACTGTGACTGCGGGAATCATTAACAAAATACTAGACAAAACCTGGAACACTTGTGACTGGGGATCATTAACAAAATACTAGACAGAACCTGGAACACTGTGACTGGGATCATTAAAAAATACTAGACAAAACCTGGAACACTGTGACTGGGGATCATTAACAAAATACTAGACAAAACCTGGAACACTGTGACTGGGAATCATTAACAAAATACTAGACAAAACCTGGAACACTGTGACTGGGGATCATTAACAAAATACTAGACAAAACCTGGAACACTGTGACTGGGGATCATTAACAAAATACTAGACAAAACCTGGAACACTGTGACTGGGGATCATTAACAAAATACTAGACAAAACCTGGAACACTGTGACTGGGGATCATTAACAAAATGCTAGACAGAACCTGGAATACTGTGACTGGGGATCATTAACTCAATGCTAGACAAAACCTGGAACACTATGACTGGGGATCATTAACTCAATGCTAGACAAAACCTGGAACACTGTGACTGGGGATCATTAAGAAAATACTAGACAGAACCTGGAACACTGTAACTGGGGATCATTAAGAAAATGCTAGACAGAACCTGGAACACTGTGACTGGGGATCATTAAGAAAATGCTAGACAGAACCTGGAATACTGTGACTGGGGATCATTAACTCAATGCTAGACAAAACCTGGAACACTATGACTGGGGATCATTAAGAAAATGCTAGACAGAACCTGGAACACTGTGACTGGGTATCATTAAGAAAATGCTAGACAGAACCTGGAACACTGTGACTGGGGATCATTAACAAAATACTAGACAAAACCTGGAACACTGTGACTGGGGATCATTAACAAAATACTAGACAGAACCTGGAACACTGTAACTGGGGATCATTAAGAAAATGCTAGACAGAACCTGGAACACTGTGACTGGGGATCATTAAGAAAATGCTAGACAGAACCTGGAATACTGTGACTGGGGATCATTAACTCAATGCTAGACAAAACCTGGAACACTATGACTGGGGATCATTAAGAAAATGCTAGACAGAACCTGGAACACTGTGACTGGGGATCATTAAGAAAATGCTAGACAGAACCTGGAACACTGTGACTGGGGATCATTAAGAAAATGCTAGACAGAACCTGGAATACTGTGACTGGGGATCATTAACTCAATGCTAGACAAAACCTGGAACACTGTGACTGGGGATCATTAAGAAAATGCTAGACAGAACCTGGAACACTGTGACTGGGGATCATTAACACAATGCTAGACAAAACCTGGAACACTGTGACTGGGGATCATTAACAAATATTAGACAAAACCTGGAACACTGTGACTGGGGATCATTAACAAAATACTAGACAAAACCTGGAACACTGTGACTGGGGATCATTAACAAAATGCTAGACAAAACCTGGAACACTGTAACTGGGGATCATTAAGAAAATGCTAGACAGAACCTGGAACACTGTGACTGGGGATCATTAACAAAATGCTAGACAAAACCTGGAACACTGTGACTGGGGATCATTAACAATATGCTAGACAGAACCTGGAACACTGTGACTGGGGATCATTAACAAAATGCTAGACAGAACCTGGAACACTGTGACTGGGGATCATTAAGAAAATGCTAGACAGAACCTGGAACACTGTGACTGGGGATCATTAACAAAATGCTAGACAGAACCTGGAACACTGTGACTGGGAATCATTAATAAAATACTAGACAAAACCTGGAACACTGTGACTGGGGATCATTAACAAAATACTAGACAGAACCTGGAACACTGTGACTGGGGATCATTAAGAAAATGCTAGACAGAACCTGGAACACTGTGACTGGGGATCATTAAGAAAATGCTAGACAGAACCTGGAACACTGTGACTGGGTATCATTAAAAAATGCTAGACAAAACCTGGAACACTGTGACTGGGGATCATTAAGAAAATACTAGACAGAACCTGGAATACTGTGACTGGGGATCATTAACAAAATGCTAGACAAAACCTGGAACACTGTGACTGGGGATCATTAAAAAATGCTAGACAAAACCTGGAACACTGTGACTGGGGATCATTAACAAAATACTAGACAAAACCTGGAACACTGTGACTGGGGATCATTAACAAAATATTAGACAAAACCTGGAACACTGTGACTGGGGATCATTAACAAAATACTAGACAAAACCTGGAACACTGTGACTGGGAATCATTAACAAAATACTAGACAAAACCTGGAACACTGTGACTGGGGATCATTAAGAAAATGCTAGACAGAACCTGGAACACTGTGACTGGGGATCATTAACACAATGCTAGACAAAACCTGGAACACTGTGACTGGGGATCATTAACAATATGCTAGACAGAACCTGGAACACTGTGACTGGGGATCATTAACACAATGCTAGACAAAACCTGGAACACTGTAACTGGGGATCATTAAGAAAATGCTAGACAGAACCTGGAACACTGTGACTGGGGATCATTAAGAAAATGCTAGACAGAACCTGGAACACTGTGACTGGGGATCATTAACACAATGCTAGACAAAACCTGGAACACTGTAACTGGGGATCATTAACAAAATACTAGACAAAACCTGGAACACTGTGACTGGGGATCATTAACAAAATACTAGACAAAACCTGGAACAGTGTGACTAGGAATCATCATATAGTATTGGCCAAACAACTGGAATACTGTGACTGGGAATGGTACTGTAGTAAATAACGTCTATTATATGAAGCAGCAGTGCTGTAGAAGTACAGCACTGTACATTAGAGAGAAGCTTTGTATAATATCACTGCATTATACTGAATATATGACAGTTTTAAGATGATAGATTAAACTGTAGCTTTAGACCAAAACATTTTATGTGAGAGTTGTTCAAGGCTGTTTACGGGTGAATGTACCCACTTGTCCTGGTGTATAGTTACCGGTATATATTTAGAATGTCTTGAATAAAGTTGTGTATGTCAAATTGATTCCTTAATTCAATAAAGCATTGAGATGTGGTAGATATAGATCAATACCTACTATAGTGCTGACCTCTATAATATGACCTGGTTTATTTAACATGTCTAGGTATTGATCTGGTAGTTGACTACATACCCTTTACTTATTAATATTGTTGTGGTGTGGGAGTATGATTGATATCCTTAAGAAATGAGTCCTGTGATACCAGATATAGATTACCAGTGTGTATGTGTGTGTGTCGTTGCACTATTAGGGCTTTCTGCGTGTATTCAGGAACTCGCATAAATAGTAAAAAAATGGTTTACCAAAATATATACTTTACTGTGGTATGTTTGTGGCTTTTATAACTAATATTTAGCATTTTAAACAACTTAAGAGACAATATAATCTGGTTGTGGAACAATAAGAGCAAGCACTAATTGATAATTTAGCAAATGTCAAATGGATTTGTAATGTCACCTATACGTGAATTTGAAGAAGAGCAAGCATTAATTATATTCAGTTTTCTCTTTGTTGAAAAAGGGACAGCATATATGTATATTTGGTTAGTTGTGACAAGTAGATTAGTAGACAGAACATCGAAAAGTTTGGCCAAGTGCCGCAAGAAATTCATTACCACCAGATGTCACTAGAATAGCTCAGACTGCGATTGTTAACTAGTCCGCGAATGGGACACATAACTGTTGACATTTTCTCTATATAATACACTCGGGAGACAGAATTACTCTACTTGTTGTGAATGCTGAATCCACACTCATCTACCGACACTGTTGCTACACAAGGTTTGGTGGAATTGTAATTCCGGCTATTCACGGAGGCAACGACTGGGTATCTCTACACCGGAGTCGTTCATTTGTATCCCAGCGCCATGGTGACCTTTAACCGTAGGATAATTAAACGGTGCATGGTACGGCGCTTTAGACTTGGTTCAGATAATGGGGCCCAGAAACCCGGGGATGATGGCTTATGGTCGGTCAGTCTGGCCAAAACGAGATGATTATACTGGATTAGCCTCCAGCGGGTATTAGGAAATAATGGCTGGCTTCTGGTCATAAAGGTTTTATAATTAAGGATCATCCGCAGCATCAGCAGCCCGAACACAGGTCTTGTAATAGTCTACCACTCTGGCGGCTAGAACCATTAATTTATCACACGAACTCTTTAAACGTAAACTTCTGTTTTGTTCAATCGAGGCGTCCTACGCAGGCTGGTTCCTACTGAAGTTGTTCGTGTTGTTGATTTGTAATATGGGTGACAGTCTTATTTAAGGTGATCATTACTGCGCTGGTTCTTGAATGTTGTCATTATAGGTGTCTACGACCTAAATGGATTAGTTTTCCAAGTCGAATAGGCATTTAGTTCATCCGCATACAATGATACATAAGCCATGACCATGATGATGGCGAATGGCGAGAGAGTTCGTAACTGTGTCAATTTATTTATTTTGCTGCTTTTGAACTTAAGATGTTGTCATTATGGAATACCGAATAGCATAGTTTTTTATCATGTGGATTGTGGTGTAGACCCTCTAGTGCAGTAGTGGGTTATGGCTTGGGAGTTTATGGTGTGATCATAAAAACCATCACCGTGATGGTTCTTGGTGTGGTGGTTCTTGGTGACTCGGTTGACTTGACGTAGATCTAGTAGTACTACTAGTGTCTAGTAGTTGTAGATCTAGATCTATATTGAATTAAATAATAATCTATTGAAAATCAGAGAAGTTTCATTTACAAATGAAATGAGATTTTCTCCAACCTAAAAGTAAAAATGATCTCTGATGACGGGGCTTGTTGGTCTTCCTATACAGTGCTGTAGTTAGGTGATGTTAAAGTTAAAGAGATGCCACATTTAATATGATCATAATGATGGAGAACTTCAACCCAATCCTGGCAATAGTTACAAGTAAAAAGACGAGCGCCAGATCATGTGACTTGCCACTCAGTCATGTGATCTGGATTTGATGTGCAGCAGTAAGTCATTATATGATTATAGGTTGCGTGAGGGGGCTTTATGGTACGGCTAGATCTAACATAACAATACTTATGGCCAAGCTAGGTCCGAGTGGTTGTTTATTAAAATAGTTCCGGCTTCATTTGTTACCATGGCGACTGTTTCTGACCATTAGTGGTATAGAAGTAACACACTAGATCTACACAGGCTAATGATGTACGGTTCTGCGCCACCACAGACAACCTACTTACCTAGTCAGCTAGTGGCTAGTCTCATGTAAATGACATAGATCGGCTGTTGGCATGTGATAAAAGCCTTGTAAGGGCTTGTAACCTTGTTAGAATTAGAAGCCTGTCTTTCTCATAGATAAATAATAATGTCTTTTATTACACTAATTCCAGCTGTAAGCATGGACGACATTTATTCAGCACAGGATTCAAACTGTTTGCACATCTGTGTGGTTGAGAAAACAGTCTTAGATAATAGTCTGTGTGAGAGAAAAGTTTTAAGCTGAATCCAGTTTTCGTTAGAGTTGATTCTAGTACTCATGACTCCATGTGTCAAGTGTTTCCATTGATTTTGGATTAGAGGATTTATGAATGCTAAGTCTACTTATAATTTGGTATATCGGGACATCAAGACATACATATAAATAGATGACTTGTTGATGGACAAATGTTTTACCAAATTACTGAATATTCCAAGTAATCAGATTACTCGTATGAGCTAGCATGAGTATAAATATTGGTATTTTGAATTCATCTAAAAGATATTCGCGTGAGGAGCACTTATGATTACTTTTAGCTTTACCCATATATATATATATATATATATATATATATATATATATATATATATATATATATAATTCAAATGACCAGCTGTAATAATAATTATTAGGTCTTGTATTACCTAACCCCACTCTATCGACTTCTAAATAAACTTGAATAATACATACTTTTGTCCATATTTTGTTTGGTCTCTGATTAACATTATTATTATTGTATTCAAGTTAATGGTTACAATTAGCGTTATAAGTCTACACTATTATTATTGATGGCACAAGATTCTGTATTTAGTCACCCAAGGTAATGTCCTAATGCATACATCTACAGAGATAAAATACAGCATTCCAACAGCACAGTAGATGGAACAGTGTGCTATAGAACTCATGGTTCTGTTCAAATCCAACTGGTGTCTGTTTGTGAAATGTTTCCCTGAAGGGAAGTTACCACTCTGCCATATAGCCCGAGAATGGCTAGTGTCAAGGCTAAACTAACCACCCACTCACTCTACCATGTAATATTACTGATGACAATCTCCTGAACTTCTCTGTATCTCCCGTAATACTTCATCCTCTATCTGGTCAGTCAGTCACTGTGCCTTTTAAGCAATTTTTTACAAATTGTTATTTGTTCAGAATTAACCAAATAGGTAAGATTGACTTTGTACATGTGATGGAAGTGATGTGCCCATGTTCAGCTGATGTAAATATGAAAAATATAGAACATAGGATAATAAATGTAGGGTAATAATTAGCACATAACTTGAAGACATAACAGAACTCTAGAAGATCATTTCCAACATTTTACTTTCCATACAGAAACTTTTTATATGATCTGACATGATGAAGAAAGGATGAAGTTATAGTCGAGAATTGAATCATTATTGCTCGATATTAAACACACTCTGAGCAGTAAATGAAGTAAACTTGTAATTAAATTTGTTGAATGGTGTTTGACTTGTGTATGTTAATGACATAGTATTTTTTATTCTAATGGACATAATGTCAGCTGGTGTCATTGTTATGGACTAAAACTGTACAACTGGTTAAAGCTACATGTGTGTATGTATGTTAACATTCAGATCAGTTAACACTAGATAATTAATACTGAAATAATATATAAAATAAAAGGCAGATATCAATGATATTTACGTACTACATATATATTACTATTGTGTTTGATCAACAAGATTGTTTAGCATTTTTCGTTCACTTGCTTTGCAGTGGTTTCATGTTTCGGGTAGATGTTGGCCTCTGATTTGTTTGATTACATCACTGAGGATTATTAATTAATGGCTTAATTCAGTAACATTCGGATTACAGTTCTAGGAATTCATATAATTTTGTCTCGTAATTCTGTCAGGAGTTGATGTCTGTTGGCATGAAGTTAGCTAGTGTTTTATTTTCCAGTGTCGGATTATTATGACTTTATTTATTTAAAGTCAGTTATTTAGATTAACGTGGCTGAGATGCATCAAGTTTGTCACCAGTGGCATTTTAAAAATAAGTTCATTTATCAAATCAGATCTATTTAATTACATCGTTCAGATTCATGCCAAACTCAGAGGCACTATATGAGTTAAGTGGAGTACACGTGACTCTGAAACCCTGATGAGGGATGTTTTTTTCATACTAATTACAGTCCAATTAACCCTTTAACACTCTTGCTTTGATGGACCCTGGGATTCACCATACTCATTCGTAAAATGTGGGCCATTAAAGGGGCTTAGAAAAGTAAAATATGAATGTGAGTCTTTGTTTTAAATATCATCTCATGGTAAATGATGACGCATCTAATTATGAAGTGGCTGCAAATTGAGTGTCGGTAGTATTTATGGAAATACCAGCAGAGAAAGGATCCTTTACAAATTGGTGCTATACATTAACACCATTTAATATAACAGTGTGCAGAATATGATACTACATCAATGTTTGCGCACATACAACAGTAGTTTTTCATATGTTTTGTTCATTATATTCAGCAATAGTGGTATCATCATAATACAAGAATTGTGTTAACCTTGTATCAGATATTTGGTCAATTCCAATTCCACATCAAATTGATCAATTCCAAGTGTATCAATTCCAATTCCGTTTTTTACCGACTTTTTTTGCCTACTACTTTTTACCATGACTAGGTACTCCGAATACCCACTCCCAAGTACCTACTCCGAGTAGTTTATATTCCAAGTAGGATTGTCACGGAATAAATATTTCTGAGTTAAAAAATTTACCGGTAATTTAATTTGTGGATTTAATTTTTTGTAGCAAACTTCAATTCCAAATTTATCAATTCCAATTCCATTTTTAAAATAGGAAACAATTCCGGAACTGGAATTAATGGGAATTGGAATTACCCATTAATTCCAGTTCCGGAATTGAATTGACCCCATGTCTGCCTTATATCAATATTTTATAGTACTTCTCTTAGTCTGTTTCAGCATCAGGACCTTAAACTAATTTTTCTATTCACATCCACAGAGGCTAAGTATTTCAAGAAACCCACTCACACTAAAAAAATTAGTGTTAGCTTCAGACACTAACTGGATTGTTCAGTTGTTTCTAACATGCTTTGTTCTGATGAGTAGCTCTGACAAATGGTAATGCTAATTATAACTAAACGACGACAAATCATAAAAATCATTGTACTATTTATAGTAAGACAGTCTCCAATGATGGGTTGAAGTCTCCAAAACTGGATCACTAAAAAAAGAAATCACATATATATTTCAATTTTCTATCAAGTCTGTATAATACAGACAGCAATATGTATTAGAATCTGAATTTTCAGACGTCAAGTTCATCATAAATGTTTTTCTTGTTGATCAATCTTTATTTACTATCACAGCATGCCAATTACTTTCCTTTTGGGGGGCTTTTTATATAAGTATGCAAATTATTATTATTGGAAGGGGCTCTTTGGAAATTGTATAATCATTAATAAGTTCACGGCATTTGATGGTGATTTTTGGAAAAGAGCAAAATAATTACTGTACAATGCCGATGAAAGAAGAATTGTACATAGAGAAGGACTTGGAGCAAAACAAAAATGCCATTACATAGTTTTTGAATAAATGATGTCATCTTTGGCAAAGGTTGTCCATGTTCGTGGATGTTCATAAATGTGCAAGATGTTGTGGCATGCATGTGCTTATTAAAACATAAACATTTTGATTGTTTAATAGCAAAATTTTGCACATTGAAGACTAAACGGTCAGTTTACTAAGTATACCCAATTATCTGCAATGTAGAGCATTATTTGTCTTTTAGCTTCACTGGGTGCTGTCCAAAAAGTAAAATACATCAGCACCAATTATCAGTATCTATATAGTTAGAAAAAATATTCAAGATTACGAAAAATTAATAAAATCAGTACTGGAGCAACGTCTCCAACCTAAAGGTGAAATCTTTAGTTAGATTAAATCTGTCAATAACATCATGACATTGTGATGTTCATGAAACCATTGCTATACCTGATTTGTTGTTGGAGTATGCCAAGAGAATGTGACTGCTTATTTGTTATAACAAACGTTACTGCATAATTTATGACCCTATATTATTTTGATTATCATACAATACATAATTTATTTGCTACAGATGTTTTTGTAGGCAGAAACTTTATATATGTCTGAGTGTGTTTATATATATATATATATATCCTTTGATTAAAATTTTGGTGTTGTTATGAGATTTGTGTCTTTGAACGTACCAAGTTAAAGATTTAATGTATGTGTGTGTGGGGGGAGGCTGTTACTTAAAAAGATAATCTCTATTTATAGAACATTCACAGCGGAAGAGTTTTAATTTGTTAAATTTTATGAGAGGGATGATGGGTAAAAAATGTTGATGGATTAGATCCAGTTGTGGATAAAATATTTATATGGTTATAAAGCTGTCTTCTTGGGAACCCTGTTGGAACATCTGGGTTGACCATCATAATCATGTTATGGTGTTTACAGTAGATGCTGATTGGAGAAGAAACTAAATAAAGACATACATTTCACATGGAAAATCAGATTATTATTTCATATGTTTGAGGATAAAGACCACTTGTTTATATAACAAGCTCTATTTTTGTATAGTCTGAGCTAATCGTTGGAGTAGAGGTTAGTTCTTGCTGGGAGGAGCTTGCTCTCAAAACTTGTTAAACAAATTATAAATTATCATTGAAAATAAAAGCTATGTTGACTTGATTAAGACATAGTTATCACTAGTACCTGGTCAAAAGCTGACAGTCTCCACATTTGAAGTCTAGTTGTTTATCAAAACATGAACATTGATAGACCCCAAAAAGTTATCTATTCCATCAGTTTGGTATAGTGTAGATTTGTTTGACTCATCTAACATTTGATTACACTATATTCTGTCCAATAATTTGATCTAATTCTGTTTTGCATTTTTCAGAGATTTCCTGCCTCGTGGTTCTGGCATTGTTACCAGACGTCCATTGGTCTTACAGCTTATCTATGGCAAACAAGGTATGTCATGGTAATAATACACAGAGGAATACAACTGGTTCTTGGTTTATGTTAGTTTATGTTGTATATTGTAGATAGACATTTTGTAGACATACATTGCATTGTGATTGTTTGTGGGGGGAGGATCTTCTTCTTCTGAGTGCAGCAGAACTTAGGATGTATAATGTCTAGAAGATGGGGAAATAGAGTCTATTATTATCCAGCCAAGAGTGCTTTGCATATTCTAGAACAATGTTGCTCCTTACATCAAGATTATGTATGATATAAAATTAGGTGTCATCTTATTACCACAGATACATGGTCACATGATCAGTATATCATGGGAATTTTATCTTAATCAGTTTGGTCAATATTTTATCAATACATTTTTTTGGCATATGGACCTAACTTTGTTGATAAATCTAATTTTGAACAAGAGAGTGTTTTTATTCAATGGCCAGTTTTCTAAATGTTTTTTACACTAGCAGATCTATACGTTGAATGGTATGAAAATGGGAGATTTTCATGGACAGTTGTTTCAATGGTAAATGATGGTTGGCCACTCAATTAATGCAATACTTTAAGGTGATTTTCTTTGAGGTGATCATAAATATAATTTGACTAATACATGAGATAATTTTAAATTTCAGCATATTTAGTAATAGTTTTTTTTTTAATGTAATTCAAATGTGATACAACACACTTCATCTTATTATCTGAGCTTCAGCTAGTGCCGTGTTCATTTGCACTTTGCTTTCCCCAAGTGGTTTTACCTATAATAAGATGCCATCCAGACTCATCTCCAGACATCAGATTTTCTTGACAGATTATAATAAGTTGTCATTTCTATTCACTAAATAATTATCAGACCCTAAACCCAGTACCACAATAGTAACTAATATGGGTAAATTAGCTCTTTCTCTCTTAATCTAACTGTTGTTTTAAATAATACTCGACCAGACATAGGGTCCAATTCTGAAATTGGAATTCATAGGCAATTTCAGTTTTGGAATTGCTTATTTAAAAAAAATTGGATTGAAATTGATAAATTTGGAATTGGAATTGAAGTTTGCTATAAAAAAATTAAATCCACAAATTAATTTACCATTTAATTGGTTTAATTCAGAAATATTTCTTCATGACAATCCTACTTGGAATATAAACTATTTGGAGTAAGTATTCCAGGTAAGTGAGCTCCTCTGGCCTAGCGGTTAAGTACCTGGCACTTGGTGCCAACAGTCGCAGGTTCGAACCCCGTAAGAGGTCAAAACTTTTCCAGGAATTAATTTCTCAGCTCACTACATCGTGGGTGGCTGACCACGTTAAATGGCACTGCCGTCTCCACTGAATTATTTAAAATAAAGGGGGACGTTAAAAACCCCCTGAGGACATAAAACACTCTCGCAGTGACCACCCTCAGGGTATTTCAGCTCCATCTTACCGTACTGCTCCCCTATGAGTGGTGGGAGAGGAGGTTCCTCAACCACTCCAACATAGAGGCTGTGCTGATTAAGTGACAGCCTGGGGATTCTCCCCGAACAACAAAACCAAACCTATTCCAAGTAGGTATTCAGAGAAACTACCCGTGGTAAAAATTAGTAGGTAAAAAGAGTTGGTAAAAAATTGAATTGGAATTGATAAATTTGATGTGGAATTGGAATTGACCAAATGGAATTGAGCCCCATGTCTGTACTCAGCTCATCATGTTCTCTCATTGTTGATGGTTGTCCTTGTTTGAGGTGATGCTAGAACCTTCACCGTTCTCCATGTCATTGTTCTCTTCATCACGTGTTGACTTTGAAGAGTATGTCATGACTGAGGGTTACCAATACTGAACAAACCTTTGTTTACTGTCATAATTATTATGAGAATATTGAACTGGTCTGGTGTATTGATTGACTATATTGCGCATTGGCTGGATTTACTTAACCCAGAGGCCTATCAGACAAGGATGTAGTGATTATCTCTTGTTGATAAGTTGCTGTCGTATTTATCTCAGCCCGTAATAGATTAATTCTCTTCAGCAGTGCACATTCTAGGACAATGAATGGTCTAAATTATGCCAATGTGCCATTAAATAACATGCATCCATCCATCTTCAGCCATTCAACACTGACTGGCCTAATATGTAACAATGTGTCATTAAGTAATATCCATCCATCTTCATCAGTTCGTAAATCAGGTCTAACAAGCGTACTGATCCTAATTTATATGGCTCAAGTCTATGGCTTTCACTGATTAACACTTGGGTTTCACCTCACAGAATATGCTGAGTTCATCCACTGCAAGGGAAGAATTTTCACTGACTTTGACATGGTCCGTAAAGAAATCGAGGATGAGACAGAACGGGTGACTGGCGGAAACAAAGGCATATCAAACATTCCAATAAACCTGAGAGTCTATTCACCACATGGTAGGTGACAGAGCTTATGAATGCAGTGACAGTTTTATCTATGTTCCAATACAATCTTCTGATTCTATAAAAATAAAAAAATCTTCTCTTCTTTGATTTAAATTGTTGGTTTTCATATATGTTTAACATTGGACTTTTGTTGAATTCTGTTAAATTTTTTTAATGCAAAGCTATATAAATAGGTCAGGACTTTAGTAATTTCAAATTTAATTTAAAGATTCATGCCAAGACACAAATATACTGGATAATTGTCACTTTTTTTTATTTAGTCCTCCCGTATACAGTTTTCGTGTTGTTAATTGGTGGTTTAGGTTTTGTATTAAAGATTGCTGATACGATATGATTGTAATAGATTTTACTAACATTTTGCCTCTGTTTTCTACTCCAGTGTTAAACTTGACACTGATAGACTTGCCAGGTATGACGAAGGTACCAGTCGGTGATCAACCACCAGACATCGAGCAGCAGATACGTAACATGTTGTTGGAGTTTATTGGCAAAGAGAATTGTCTGATATTGGCTGTCACGCCAGCCAACTCCGATCTAGCCAACTCCGATGCTCTGAAGCTGGCCAAGGAGGTTGATCCTGGAGGTGGGTACGAGGGTTTGCTGATAATTGGATGAAGATTTGGTGAGATGAATTGTTTGAGGCACTAACGGGTACAATTTGTTACGGCTCCAGATGGTGACAATCGGTTAGGGGTTGTTTTTACTTTGAAAGACATAAAAAGAGAGAAACAGATTCACTGACAGACTCACTCACTCATGCACACACAATCGCACATGCATATACACACACACACACACACACACACCACACACGATCAGAAGAGTAATAATAGCACATCATAACATCAGATGTACTTTCTCCATTATCATCCTCGTTATCTATTATTATCATCTCAGGTATCCGTACGATTGGTGTCATCACCAAACTAGACTTGATGGATGAAGGAACAGACGCCAGAGATATCCTTGAGAATAGACTTCTTCCTCTACGACGAGGTGACCTACATTAATAATATAATAAACCGGTGTTTATTCTGCACACTAACAAAAGTTAAACATTACTAGAAAATAATGTTTACACGTTTCTATGATTATAGCATACTGAAGTTCTAAAGTTTTGCTTAAATAGATCCTGCTTTTTGGAAAATATTCTTGCACATATTGTCTGGTGGCTTTAGTTCGAAATAATATTTTTTACTCCAGTAATTTTATTGATTTACGTCAGATATAGTTGCTCATGGAAGACCAACTTAAAAATAATAAAAGAAGACAGTTTCTACAAATACGTACTTCCTGATTGGTTAAATAGCCATCAGCTACCATTGAACTAATCTGCTATATGATACTACAATGCGATCAGTTTATCCATGGAAAATTTACAATTAGTAAACATTGGTCTGCCAGATAATATTATGCATTCATTTCTAAGTTGTGCGGGCATGATTAGAGCCCTGCACTGCAAATGTCTGGGGTGTGGGTTTAAATCCATCCAAGTTTCTGAAATGTTAAGTTATGGACCACTGAGGAACGATCTGAAAATGTTGATAGCCAAGGCATTAAGTTGTCAATGAGATTAGACTAAGAACTACTATTAATATTAACATGACCTTAACTTCCTGGGTTACACAGATTTCTATAAATGACGTATGCTTTTAAAGTTTAAATCTTAATGTCCCTTTACGCCTTTCCCAGAGTAAATGCAGTTTAAAAGCCCCTGAACAATAAAAAAATATTCAAAACTACAAAAAGTCATATTCACAGACATTATTCACAAATGTTTTACAGTTTGTCTGAACTGAGATCGGGGACTAAACTACATTTTTGGCATACAACATAGTACATAGAATGTACAAATTATATTTTAACTTCTATGAGCTACTTCCACTATAGCATCAGGCGATGTATCACTCTGATCTAGACACACTGTTTTAAAATTAACATCAGGTTACTCGACCAAGATAGTTACAACTGGATATATTATCAAACCAAAACAACAACAAAACAAATAGTACAAATCAAGATAAATAGCATCTCTGCCAATAATTGTTTTATATTATTAAATACAAGTCGCTGTTATATTAGCCAATAATTGTTTTATATTATTAAATACAAGTCGCTGTTATATTAGCCAATAATTGTTTTATATTATTAAATACAAGTCGCTGTTATATTAGCCAATAATTGTTTTATATTATTAAATACAAGTCGCTGTTCTATTAGCCAATAATTGTTTTATGTTATTAAATACAAGTCGCTGTTATATTAGCCAATAATTGTTTTATATTATTAAATACAAGTCGCTGTTATATTAGCCAATAATTGTTTTATATTATTAAATACAAGTCGCTGTTATATTAGCCAATAATTGTTTTATATTATTAAATACAAGTCGCTGTTATATTAGCCAATAATTGTTTTATATTATTAAATACAAGTCGCTGTTATATTAGCCAATAATTGTTTTATATTATTAAATACAAGTCAATATAATATTAATCAAGTAAATTACAGACTTATTTATTTTTTGCACGTCTTCAACATAAAAGTTTAAAACAAGGTACTTGGACTGTCATTAGTTGTGATGGTCAACAATCCTTAAAGTATTCATGATGAGGAGTTGAAACTAAGTTTTATGAATCTTATTTGGTGCTCGGGTTTGAATATTTAGAACATTGATGTCTATATTAGATATCCGTGTTAAATAGAGAGAAATAAGATCTGTATCTATTTCAATGTTTTAGGCTATATTGGCGTCGTTAACAGAAGTCAGAGAGATATCGATGGTAAAAAAGACATCCGAGCTGCCTTGGCAGCAGAGAGGAAATTCTTCCTCAGTCACCCATCATATAGGTAGGTGGTCTGTCGTGTTGAGTAATTATGTCCCAGGAACCTAATAGTCAGATGTGTGTAATGTGTCGATTAAATCCCATTTGCATCTTCTGTCTTTCTGTATCCTTCCCAGCTAGTTCTTTTGTGCCGTTGTTCAAATCAACTAAAATTACCTGCATTCGTTGGATGATCAATACAGAGACTAATTATTAGATTTTAATCTTTTTAATCGTTTCAGACATATGGCAGATCGTATGGGTACTCCATACCTCCAGCGTGTTCTAAACCAACAGTTGACCAATCACATACGTGATACACTGCCAACTCTCCGCAACAAACTCCAATCGCAGCTGCTCTCCATGGAGAAGGAGGTCGACGAGTACAAGAACTTCCGGCCTGATGATCCAGCACGTAAAACGAAGGCGATGATGCAGTGTGTATTTTTTGGTTTTAAAGCTTTTAAAAAAAAATAGTTTCGTATTTGAAAAATAAGCCGAACCAAGAATGGAGGTTTACAAAACTAGTAAAAACTTTTAAATTTTTTGCTGTAATATTATCTTATCTAACAAATGTCAGTATGTTACATGCATGTATTCACATACACACACATGGCTGCCTCCTTGATCTAACTGGTAGTGCATTTGGCCACAGATCTCAGCCACCCGAGTTCAAATCTAGGCGTAATCACGTCTGAAGGGTGTTTCATCACTTTGCCTCATTACCTTTGGAGGTCACTCAGCCTATTTAGCCTATCTTGTGCACAAAAGTGGCCTTAAAACATTCAAACAAATAAAGACATACAAACACGTGCACACACACCCACATACACACACACACATACCTGCCTACTACTAATAATGATCATATAATTACCTATAGTTGTTATCCAGCCAGTTATGTGATATTATGATGATCAGTTGGTCACAGGGTGACATATACAGCCATATTTAGTAACATTAAAATGTTAAGTTTTTGTTTCAGACAGGAAATTTCATAACCCCCCCCCCCACATTCCCAAAGTCGTGCCTACCCAAAAAAAGGATGTTTAATAGTTTCTTGCATCTACCTGACATCTTGGTTGACATTTCTAATAAAATTATCTCCTTTCTCTAATTGGGTATAATTAAGTGTCACTAGTGCTCACTTCAGTTTTAATTAATCATTGTTTAATTAGGAAAGGGCTATACAAGTTTAACATTGACGGTCTCAGAATTCTGTATAAACTATATTTTATTTAAATGTTTATGTGTAGATAAACTTTCCAATCAAATTAATTCCACTTCTTTTGTGCATAACTGTTCAGCCAGTAGCACAGTGCTGCAGACTTGTAGGTGATGGGTTCAGATCCTGCTCTAATCTGTGAATGTGGGATATCATATTCATCAAAGAACCTCACTTTCTTTGTGGAGTAGACTCTGAGGCATACGATGTTCCAAGTTAGACCAGCATTGAAAAAAACAAAGCACCAACATACTAACTTGCCTCACTCACTCTTGCACATAACTTGCACATATATTCAGGCTGTTGTTCACCCTAAATAATATTTAATTAAAATTTAGTAAAAAATTTAAATTGACTCCATGAATTTTCCTAAAACATTACCATATGAAATAAAACTTACCTGACAATCTGAAACTGTAATCTGATAAACCAGTTATTGAGAGCACATCACTTTCTGTCTGTATATACTAAACAGATCTTAATCAACTATCTCTTAGAATGGATCTTATCTATACATTTTAATGTTTATTGTTAGTGTCACTGATATGTTTTTGTGTAATTAATCTCTTAACAGAACTAAGACAATGATGGACATGAGTTGTTTCACTCCGACACACGAGTTTACACTAAAGTAGATTTAGAATGGTGTTCTCTTCGTGGTTGTGACCTTTCTAGGACACTGAATGACCTAGTTTGTGTTGGTGTGACATTAAATAGATCTATCCATCAATCCTATTTGTTCACCTCTCCTTTCAGAATCTTCATCCATCAATACAAGACAATAGAATAGGGGTGTCTCTTCTCCAATATACCAACTCCTTTTGACCCTTGACCTGTCCCACATGCCAAACATCTACTTTTTGCCATACGTTTTCAGGATGGTGACCCAGTTTAGTGCTGATATTGAGAAGAGTATCGAGGGCTCGGGCTCTGAGATCAGTACTCAAGAGTTGTCGGGTGGTGCCAAAATAAATCGTATATTTCATGAACGATTCCCATTTGAACTTGTCAAGGTAAGGCGACAACCTCCACACTGCACTGTCACAGGGTTGCTTTTGTTTTAATTTTTCGGGTGAACTTTTTTGGTGGTTCTCACATGTTGATGCTTGCATTTTGTCGAGTCACAATTCGCTTTTTCGCTTTATACCTCGGCTACGTGTGTAAGATCAATATTTTTTATTATCGTCTTCGTGCGTTTTTGAACAAGTAGTGTTCTCAGTGCAAAGACTATTTTGTGTAAACTGTTGAAAATCTCCAAAGTTAAAATAGTCCAAATTCTCTGAGAATTATCAACAGAGTTCACCATTTTTCTACTAATATCATTTTATTTCTGTTTTTCTTTATAGCAGTAGGTTTGAAGACCTGGTTTTGTGGACAGTGGTGTTCATGCTAGTGCATATATGCTATCTGACATCAGCCACGTCACATACATTTTTATGTTGTGCCGATGTTTTTGGTTTTCATTTTCTTTCGTTTTAAATTCATTTACACACTGGTTTTAACCATTTCCTGCTTGCAGCATATTAAACGAATTTAAATCCGACTTGTATCACTTACTGGAAGGTTCCAGTACAGATGTACTTGTGAATGAGCTTAGTGCCGGTGCTAAGATCAACCGAATATTCCACGAACGTTTTCCCTACCTCCTAGTGCAGGTAAACTTGTTGAGTGAGAGCGTTCTTCCGCGAGTTGTGTTCCTTTTAATGACAAGGCTGATTCTCACTTCTGCTCTCTGTCTTTCTGTCTCTCTCTGAGTGTGCCTTAGGATCTATGAATCTAATCCGCAATGAAATTGACTCTGATCAGCCATTCGCAGAGACTTTCAAAAAATAAATGGTGGAATTTGTCAGATCAACCCGCACTGAGTTCAGTCCTCTGTTTTTGTTGGGATTTTGCGCTTGAAAATGATAGATATCATTCCGGAGGTTTAGTTTTTACATTGTTTGCTGTCATACATTACACGTAGTGAAGTATCATTGTTGCACATTGATTTGTTTTTTTATACCTTCTCGTGTGATTCTTGTCTTCATTCTTTTAGCACCATAAATACTTTTCAATGGTGATTTGCTATTGTATTTGTGTGATTGTCTCTTGTCAAGAGGGCTATTGGATGCTTTGTTTCATCGTCCTATTTCCCCCAGTGAGTAGCGCATCGGGCCTACGTCTAAGGTAGTACCAGCTCTAGACTAAACAAAGCAGTCACCGTTTCATCGCAACAGTTTTAAGATGCCCCAAAAGAGCTCATCTCTGATAACAATCCACCTAATCTTATAAAATTATCATTTATAGCTAACTATAACCCTCACAAATTATGGACTCTCCCCCTCCCCCCAGTAGAATGATACACTCTTAAGTCAATGTTTATATATTTTGAACACTGCGCATAGTCATCATACTGCTGTAGTTTCAATGTTTGATTGTTCAGATGTGATCACAGTTTTTAGGTAATCTAGTAATTGTCACATGGCTTCTTCTCCGTTGCATTATCTATTCTGTTTCACCAAAATTAATGATTTTTAGCAAAACCATGCAAATACATAAATGGACCTTCAGCCCATGCAACCTTTTTTGATAGTTCTCAATAATTTTTATTGCTTTTATTGAGTTGCCAAAAAAGTTATAGAAACCATATTATGGTCTGTTAGTGAGAAGGCATTTGGAAAAACACTACCTGTCACCATTTTTGTTTGGGGGGGGGCTGTTTTTATTGTGTTTCAGTTTGCAATATCTGATCGAGTTTCCGTCAGTTTTTGTGGTGTATCTTGTATGACCTTTGACTCATTTCCAAATTCAAGCATGAGATGATGATTTACGTCTTATTGGTTCTTCGGAACCTATTACTATCTATTGCCAAACATAGATTTTGAGCTTATCTATTACTTAATATATATTCTGCTGCTCCTAGTCTTAGTTAAATTGAATTAAGACTTAAGTTTAATTAAATTGACCAGATAATGCTGCCATCTAGTGGGTATTATTATAGTACTCTGTAGGCATAATAAAATGTAATTGAAATTTATCTTGTCATTTATCAATTAAGAAATTATTCTCTCATAATTTGATTCTCCGCTCTACAGGTTTACTGGCACAGTACACAGTTTTCTTGTCTGTGATTAGTACAGTTAACAACTATTTGTTTAATAGTACTTGCAGACACACCAGTCGAGTGTTTGCACACACACACACACACACACACTGCTGCCTACTACTAATGATGATCATGTATACACAGATACACATAAACTGTGATGATGTCAGTTACAAATAATGTGTCTTGTCTGGGATATAATCTAACATTAAGAATCACTAGTCTTGCAATTATGTCAGAAATCATCACTTGCCTGAAAGAATAAACTTAACTGAAAATCTGATATCATGTATTGTTTCTATTCGCCTTGGGTGACCGGGCAAGCATTAATTTTGAACCCTGTTGGTTATGTGTTACTAATAGACCCATTGTATGATAACGTCAAAAACCAAAACAAACCAGGCACGCTTTGCATTGTGGGATTTATAAGGGGTCCACTGAGCGACAATACCTTGATAATCCTGCCATTTTAACCTTAAACGTCAATGTTCCGGATCTGTTGTAATCATGCCAAAAACTAACTCCTGCGTACCGTATTGTCATGCCACTAGTAAGCGATATAAACATTTAAGTTGACATGTGTTGGCCGCGGGATGAAATGCTGAGAAAGCGTTGGGTAGTTTTAAATCGAAATGACAATCTGCGAGTCAAATTTTTATAATTACAGTGTCAGTGTAAGCCAGTAAGGATTGAGTGAAACAGTGAAAGGCACAAATAAAGTGTAATTTACCAATATTATTATCCATCAGATCATAGATAATAATATTGGCAAATAAAGTGTAATTTACCATATTATTATATCCATAAATAATAAATAAAATTTACCAATATACTGGACTCTATTCTTCTTCTTTTCGTTAAATATAATTTTAGTGTGATTTACTATGAACACCACATTTTAACAGTCTGGTTATGTGCAGTGAATATTATTGTACTATGGTTTACAATGTTGAATATCACACTTTACTATCATTTATAAAGTAGCAATGACGGACCATTAGCATATAGCTATAATCTGATTTTCAGTTTTGAAAATTTGCTGGCTTTTTCGGTGTCGAAGAAGAGTTAAACGGTACACAGAAGTTAGTTTTTGGCATAATTATAACAGATCTGGAACATTGACATTTAAGGTTAAAATGGCGGGAATATTACGATATTATCGCTCTGAGAACCCCCTATAAATCCCACAATGCAAAGTGCGGCTGGTTTGTTTTGGTTTGTGACGTCATCATTCTTCAGGCTTATTGTACAAACATTTTCAGTCAAGTCTTGTTTATCCAGAGTTATAATATATATAATAATAAATCCACACCTGATGTGTGTTTCTGATTATAAATGAATTTCATCTTTATACCGTTAACCAGAATAGTTAATATATATATATATTTTTTAACTGTATACATGATCATTTATGCTTTATTAATTATTGCTTTATGATAAAGCACTGTGAAGCCTATTACAGTATTGCTGGCATCCAAATGTTGGGGGGGTGAACCTTTTTTTAGATTAATTTTATTTACTTTTTGTAAGGAAACGTATTGTCAGATTTTATTATGTTTACTTACTCACTCTGAATATGATATAATGAGGATATATATATATATATATATATATATATATATTAATAAAGTATTTTATATATTGTAATACTTAAATATTATGTGTTAGATAAAGTTATATTTAGACACTAGGTGATATAATAGAATAAAAATTTGTAGGTGTGTGTGTGTGTGTGTGTGTGTGTTATATATATATATATATATATATATATATATACTGTATATTAGTTGAAAATAATAAACTATAAATAATGGAATATGTTAAAACATATAATTGTTGATGATGTTTATCTATGTCAATTTTTTTCAGATTGAATTTGATGAGAAAGAACTACGCAAAGAGATAACTTATGCCATAAAGAACATCCATGGTATCAGGTAGTTATCAGTTAATGTAATTAAATGTGTATCGTGTGTACATCAGGTGAGTATAAACGTAATACACGTAAGTCGGGAAGTTAGCATCGGTACGTAGAATGTACATAATAGATGTACATTAAATGTAACATTAGACTCACATTTGAAATGCATTATGCCATTATATATCAGTCTCTACATGTATTAGAGGTGCCTCCATGGTCTAGCAGTAGCGTGTTGGACCACAGATCACTACCCACCGAGTTCGAATCTCAGCGTGGGCATATCTGAAGGTTGTTTCATCTTTGACTTTGCTTCATTACCTTTGGAGGTCGCTCAGCCCATTTAGCCTACCTTGTGCATAAAAGTGGCCGTAAAACATCAATCATTATCATTATCATCTTTACACATATTAGATGAATACCTGAATTTCATTTGGAATTTGAACTATTGTTAACGTCATTATTAATGTTTTAATATGTTATAATTCGGTAACACAATTAGCTGTATAAGTAAGTGATATTTTTTCAGATTGTTTGTGTAGATGAATCTTTAATAACAAAAACAGATAAATTGTATTTGTTAATCATGTTCTCCTTATGTTTCCCCCAGAACGGGTTTGTTTACACCAGATATGGCCTTTGAAACGATTGTTAAGAAGCAGATCTCAAGACTTAAAGAGCCATCGTTGAAATGTGTTGACATGGTTACGACAGAACTGACTAATGTTGTACATAAATGTGCTGATAAGGTATGATAATCATTGGCTGTGATGATGGATGGATAGACAAACAGGACACACAAACAAACACATGCGCATGTATGTTCACACCCATACACACACACACACACACACACATATGGGGGAAGAGAGAGAATATTTTACTTACGTACCCCATATATAACTTTATTGACAGACTGTTTTCATGACATAGATGTGTCAAAATGATCAAATATTGTTATGAATATTGATGGTGATGATATTTTGTTTCAGATGAGTCGATATCCACGTTTACAAGAGGACACTGAACACATTGTCAACAGCCGTATACGTGAACGTGAACAGAAGACCAAGGATCAGCTTATACTGATGGTGGACATACAGCTTGCATACATGAATACCAACCATGAGGACTTCATTGGCTTTGCAAAGTATGTCCATCGTTGCTCATCTTCCATCCCTAAGCTGATTTATGTCATAAATGATATCTATTAATGGCTGAAAAATGGGAAAATCCAGTCTCTTGTTTTCCAATTTAATTTTAGGAATGAACAATCACCAAGCAATAAAGTTTGGATTTTTCATAGTTTGTGTGAAATATATTTCGTGTGTCATATGTTTGGACTTATTTTGTGTCGTTTGATTTGTTTGAGGGTACACTTCACATTATAACACGAAAACAATATAAACAACGCTGAGGAAGTAATCTACATCGTTATATGAAGGAGTACTGTCTTGTTATTGTTGTCGTTGTTATTGTTGTTGTTATTAATGTTCAAGAACAAAATAGTCGCTTCTCGACCCACATTATACCGGAGACCTGTCTTACAACTGTTTGTCTCTGTTTCTACTAATGCGTGCCGGTCATTCTGTGCTGCACCACTACTACCTCTACTACATCCACCACCACCACTACTACTAGCTTTTATGACAGGTCACTGAACTCCCCTGGAAGGTAGCTTTTTCTAAATGAACCCATCAAAAGCTTGCTTCTTTCTTCTATCATCATCATCTTAGATGTAGTCAGAGTTCATTCCGGCCTTTTCTTGGTGTTTATCTGCTACATTTTTTAATATAAACAGCCACTAAATCAAGGAGCTCTCGTTCCAATCACCACCCAGTGAGCTGTTGTTTGATTTTTTTTAGTTGCATGACTATTAGGTTTTCCATTAATTGTGATAACTTAAGAATGATCCAGATTGCAGGTTTTCTCTTACAAGTCCTTCCAGGCACAATTCAGGATCGAGCTTTCTCGGCATGTTTGTGTATGGCTGAGTGAATGATTTTAAGCCAAACCATTTATGTTTATGCTATCTTGCATCTGTCTTACTTAGCATGAAAAAAGCTAAATATGTCTGACAATCGAGTAACAAAAACAACAACAACAGCTGCTGCTGCTGCTGCTTGATGCATGTCTTTTGTAAGTTAATAACAGATGAGAGAGAAAAACCTATGCTATTATAAGCAATTGTTATTTAGTGTAAAATCGATAACCTTAGGTTGGTTTTTAAGCCAGATTTATCTAGAATTTGAAGTTTTATTTTCTCTCAGCTCACAGAAGTTACTCTGACAAGAATAACAACAATCTGGTGTCAAAATGATGGCTTTTATCTAGCATTTTAAAATAGTTGACCCCAATCTGTCTTGATTTGATTCTATACAAGTGATTACTGTACCTTATTTCTATCATATCAAGCACTTCATAACCTATGTTTGTGATGCTTCCTATATCAGTTTTAATAAATAAGGCCGTATGAAGACTTACAGGTGAAATTTTTTTATATCTTTATTACGAAACACAAACAATTTGTAATCATTTCTGCATGTTAGCAGTACTGTAGATGTTATGGGTCTTGTGAAGACGAATCAGTGTAGAATATGCCAATGCTGTTATGGATGTGTTCTGTGCTTAATTCTTATGACTATATTAACAACGTGTTTGTGTGTGTGTGTGTGTGTGTGTGTGTGTGTGATTTAGAGATTAATTTATCCCACATTTTATTTACAGTGCCCAGCAGAGGTCGGAGAATCAAAGTAAGAGGAAGTTAGGGAACCAGGTAAATATGGACCGTTATTTTAATAATCAGATCTGTGAATGTTCATATCCTACAGAATGACATATAACAGTTACACCAAATGTTGTGTTTCAATAATATGTTTGGAATGTGGGAATGAGGGCAGAATTCTACACACAGTATCGGTGAACCTGTGTTGGATGCTGTTAAATTATGTTGTCTGTCTACCACCATTCATGTCTTGTAATGGTGTCTGTAGCAGGGCCCTGACAATTCAGGCCTGCAGCCACCCTGCCACACCTTGACTTGAGTGGGCCCACAACCATCCCACCCCACAATAACATTTAATTTTGAGGCCTGCACTGCCTGGCAAATTTGCATAACTGGCCCATGACTGCTTCATCCTGCACTATGCTAATGTCAGCTCGCAATTAGACCACACTTACTTAAGCTATTCCTACAAAACATGCACACTTACACAAGCGCGAGCATACACACACATACTTTCTTGTGAACACAGTACTGTTGAGCCTTATCATTCTGTGATGGTTATGTTTTTTAATGATAAATGTGGTGCCTGGCAGGTTTTACGTAAAGCCTAATAGTGTGCCCTGGGTTAGTGATATATACACACATACTCTAACCATCTAGTGTCTGGAAGTTTTGTTTTCTAAGTATTTTAGTAATTGCTAGTTTCTAATAAAAGGTGCTATATTGAGATGGTTTTAGTTTAATTTATCTTGTTTGTATGATAACTTGATTTCAGTATAATGGTTATATTAATTACTTATTGGTTTAGTAATGAGGTTTTAATGGCACTAGTGGATGTGTTGTTGTCGTTGTTTTTTTTGGTTTTTTTAAATTTAATGACTTCTTGGTCTTTTGTCTGCAAACAGAATAATATAAATTGACTTCAGAAACTTAAAAGTAATAATGGTGAAAAAAATTTTGATTGTATGCGAATGCACTGAAAAATGTATATTAATTATATCTGACACTGTCTTGATTATTGAACTGATGAATATGATAATTGTAGGCATGTGTCAAGTGCTTGGAGATTACTCTACTTTGGAAATGTAATGATGACACGAGTCCTATGTATATATATCTGGATAATATTGGGATGGGAAGGTATAGCCATAATAAAAGACTGTTATCTAATATTGGGGAGGGTAATATTGGTTGGCTGGGGAAGGCCTAGTAAGGTGAGGAATAGATTATAATATTACTAGGAAGGTAATTGGTTGGGAAGATAATGACGTGGAATAAATTATCTGGAAATGGAAGGTTAGGAATGAGGGAACATATAGCAATTGTAAGTTGTTGTCTTTTCCGGAGTCTAGCCATTATAACGGATGGGAAGATGAGATATGAATCCAATCACCTTGTACATGCACTGAAATGTAATGCGATCACAACAGGACAAACATGCCGTTGTTATTTGTAGATAAATGTATCATGCCAGCCCAAAAAACTAAGAAAATAAAGAAGGGCCAGTAAAAGTTTGGAATGGCCACCTTTATTTTTAAGTTACTGGCCCTGCTGGCCACTTCAGTTTTGAAGGTATTTGGGACCCTGTTGGAGGGTAATAAATTGGGATGGTGTAATGAAGATGTCCGAGTGTCGTGTTATTCGAGACCTGAGTGAACCAAGAGAGTATAAGAGCCCAATTAGTATTGGGTACACGACGATACCGTCAATTAGTGGACAAAAGACCAAGAGGGCAGATTCCATTAATCAGTTAAAATTGCTCGTTCTCTGACCCTCTTTTAACGGGTGTAATGATGTCAACAAAACTACATTATCTATTCTGTTACATCTTTTCCAGACTACCTCAGCTCAGGTGATAACCAGTTGTTGTATATTTTGTTGTTTGTTCTTCTCTGGTGCTGTATGTGAACAAATAACACCACCTACTGTACCTTGATGACGCATGATCAGTTTGTTTACATTTGATTTTCACTTAATTCTAGTTCGTACAGTTGTGTCATATTCGGTGTAACTGATGTGTGGGTGTGGGTGTGTGGTCAGCCAACCTCAACCGATAGATCATTGATTTGTCAAATTCTGTTTATTTACCTCTGATAAACATCATTTGAGTGATCTAGATTAAGAACTGTGATTATTACGAAGTGATTATTAAGAACTGATTATTGTTTTGGGTTTTGTTTTTTTATAGATTTCTTGGTGTTTTTCTTTTAGAAATCAATCAAGTTATTATTATTAGCCATGTCTGGTACATTTGGTGATGGTTACAAAATGATTAAGTCATTGTTTTGTAACATATTTCTGTGTCATTCAATAACAGTATTCTATTATTAATTAGTCACAATATTGTATTGTTGTGATAGTAGATAACTTATGCATGTTGATTTAATGTTGTTTGTTGTGCTGTAATAGTAACAATGTATTAAGTAGCTGTTGTTATCTGAATGTCTCAGGAATGAGAGAGACACTGCTGTTGTTCATATTAAACAGCAGCGTGAATTTAAATTGATTGCAAGTGTTTGTGTGTATGAGGAGGTGTGTGTGGGGGTGAAAGGAGAAACTGACATATATATATATATATCTATATAATTTTATCACATATGGCTGCTACCACAGGGCCAGGTAATGTGTGTGTTTTACTATTCTGGGCCAGAGTTTTAAATACGTCATAACCTTTAACAAAACTAGCAACTCATAAGCTTAACTTAACAAAACTAAAACTATGTTTCACATTATATCAGAGTTATTATTTAAGAGTATCACTTACCTTACATTCTCTCTCCTGTTGATAGAATTAAGTTTTATTCACAGATTCACTAATTATTTAACCAGTCATTTGCTGTAGAGTGGTAATGATTGTTGAGCAGTAAAGCTTTCCTTGGTATATAAAGTATTTTACGAATGTACGTGGTTGGTGAATGAAAATGAGATGGACAAAAGTTAAAAACAGTATTTCTTTGTTAAAACATGGTGCTTGGTAGATATAGATTCTGTGTGTGCATGCGTGCGTGCGTGTGTGTGTGCGTGTGTACGTACGTGTGTGTGTGTTATAGTTAGCAGTGTTTTGTGCATTTGATGATGGTTACATGAGGTTTGGTTTTGTAATATATTTGTGTATCATTCAACAATCAATGACAGTATACAAGTTGTAGTTCACAGTTCAAAAGTATAGTCGGTGACTCCACCTTGGCCGTATTGATCAGCTTTCCTGGGAACTCCTCATAGATGTGATGGGGTTTGTGTCTGTTTCAATCATGTAACCTAGTATTTATCAAGTTTCTTCTTGGAGATGATCACAGAACTTCATGTCCTATAGGCATCGGATGTTTACTGGAACTGTGGCAAAGCTGTGAACCCCTAATTTGAGGGCTACTTTCTTTGATTGTCCTAATCGCACCAGTTGTGCATAGTTTTATTAGGGGGGGGGGAGACTTGTGACAAGTGACCCTGCCTTGTTGATGTGTGTGATCCCAGTAATTTAGGTTGAGATTTTATTTGAAAATCATCTGAAAAGGGTGTTCATAGCTGGGAGTAGTAGTCTATTTGTGGACTGTGCTGCACCATAGTGTTTTCATAATGTGCAGAACTTTGTTACATATTGTCTCCTTATGATCAGTGTCACTCGTTTTGATGCTGAGATCTTTCACATTGGGTTTGTTCAATTTTTCTGCTGTTTAGTCCAAAGTATGAAATGGATTCTTTTATTTGCTCAAAAAGAATCGAGCTCAGTGGCGCACCAAGTACAGGCATTGGGCAAACTCATAGTCCGGATACGATGCAAAGTTAATCAACAATGATCAGATGGCAAGGAAACTTAGGAAGGATAAGGGAGTCTGAAATTTTTTTTATATGTTCTCTATCAGAATGAGGAATAATATTGAGCCCAGAACGGCTCCGTGTGGTACACTACTTATCACCTGGGACAAAGATGAGTTACTGTGACGGACTGGGTTCTATCACCAAGAAGGTCTTCACTTTTCCAGCAGTAACAAACTTCTTCAATTTAGGGTGTAGAATCCCTTGATCAACCTTATTAAATGCTTTTGCAAAGTCAAGATATACAACATCAGCATTTTCCCTTCTACCAAATTCAAAATTTGTTACATAGTTTTTAAATTGTTGGGTTAGGCGTGATCTTTTTGACCAGAAACCAACATGGTTTCTGGCCTTGCATTTAAAAGATTGTTCCCCCCCCCCCCCCCAGAGCTATGTGTACCAGTTTTTCATGGATTACTCTTTCAAAGAGTTTAGTGAGATGGGAAGTAAGGGATATTGGCCTATACTTTTTGGATTATGATCGGCTCCCTTATGTATGGGAGTAATAGTGGCCTGCTTATGTAATTGAGGTACTAATGGGCTTGGTCCATGGATTGTCTCTGTAGGCTTTATGTGGGTTAGAAGGGGACAGTTTACATTTCTTGAGTAATATAGCTGTAAATCCATCTGGGCCACCATCTGAATTGCTACTTAATTTATCAATTGCTTTTTCAATATCCACATGTGAGAAGATGAAATCAGGTAGTTGTCACTTATGTTTGTCCATATCCTGGAAATATTTCTGAACATTTGGAACTTAGGATCCTGTTGGCTGAAAATACATTCATATTGTATCCTTAGCTTTTCTGCAATTTCTTTAGCTTTGTGTACCCATTGACCTTGTTCATCGATTAAGGAGCCCACTGCATATTTGTAGAATATTTTAGTTATCTTTTATTGGCACTATTAGTTTAAGAAGTTATGTACTTTATTTGTACATTCTTCTCCCAGAGCAGTATTCCAGTTTTATTTCATTTAGCACTTGGTCCAATTGCAGGAGTTCAGTTTTGATGATGGTGCCTTGTTTTCCTCAAAGTGGTTAATGGTAACCCTCTTTGGGAAATAATTTAGAGTTATGCCTAAAATGTTACGCCCAGAGAGCACTGTAGTGTTGAGAGATACAGGTGGGTTAGTTGTTCATTATTGCTTAAGGCTACATCTTATTACCTCTGGTTGGTTCTAGGATGTACCGATCTAAAAAGAATACCTTCTTGAGTTGGAGGAGTGACTTAACCTGTTCCTGTTCAGTTTTTGTACTACCCAATATTAGTTTACCGTTGGGCAACTGTAATTTGGGGAAGTTAAAATTGCCCATTATCGGTATGTCTGGCTTTAAATGTTTTATATATCCTTTGAGGTGTTTTTACAGCATCTAGTGTTTCTGTAAATGCTCGTTTGTGCAATCAGTGGGGGGGAGGGGGTTTGATATGTAGTTGTACTGATAAGATTGTAATTTTGTAGATTATTATGTACATTGATGTTACACTGCAATATTTGTTAGAGATATTCATGATTTCAGATACGGTTTGGCTATGATGTATATAAATCATTGACCCACCCACTGTTTCTCTCTATATGGCTGGATCTGTTTGAGGTGAATCCTTCTAAATGAATTTCACTGTCTTGCATTTCTGGGTTCGGGTGTGTTTCGGTGAGTTATATAAATGCGATATTGGTGCAGTTGGTCATATCAAAGAGAAGGGGCACTGCTATCCATCCCGGGATTGTACTTTGCCAATACTTGCTTCATGTCAGCTTCCTGGACCTGGAGTGTCAACAGGTTTGACAGAATTATATCTGTTATATTGCCCACTTTGTGGCCTATTGCTCCATCTTCTGGGACTTCTGACATATTGCAGCTTATACTAGGGAGACAATTGTATTTATTGGTTAAATGATAATTTCATTGACATATCAATGAAAAATAAGCTATTATTAGTATTATTAATTAGTCACAAAAACAATATTTTTGAATTATTCTGTATCTTTGACTAGTCCATGGCCATATTTCTAAGATCTCCCCAGTTTCAGTAAGATAAGTATTTTTGATCTTCCCAGATAGACTAGTAGACATCTAACTTCAAATGGTTTTGGACATAGATCTAGCACTGATGTCACTATTTCTATGACAGATGCGGGAGTCATTCTTTAAATATATTTATTATAATTCTGAGAGAGACAGCTGGATCTGGTTTGTCATTCTCTATTATTTTAATTTTGAGAGATCTAATTTATATCATTCTCTATTCGCTGCTGTTGACGTTGGCTGTTTATGAGTAGTTATGTTTGTCATATGTGTTATATAACAACATAATTTTTGTGTTTTGTTCAGCTGACATTCATAGTAATGTGTCATTTTTAATTTGCTGGGTTGTAAACTTAAATATTCCATGAATGTCTTCCTTGGCCTTACTGTTCTACTTGTATTTGACTGCCATGATAACCTGTAATTTTTATACAATGATTACTCCATAGTCCCATGATGACTGTATTCTGTTGTCCCATGATGGCTGTACTTTATTGTCCTATGAAGACTTTACTCCATATTCCAATGATGATTATAATTTATTGTCCCATGATAACAATACTTAATTTTCATGTGATAACAGAATACTTTATTGTCCCATGATAACAGTACTTTATTGTCCCGTGATAACAGTACTTTATCGTCCCGTGATAACAGTACTTTATCATCCCGTGATAACAGTACTTTTGTCCCATTATAACATTACTTTATTGTCCCGTGATAACAGTACTCTATTGTCCCGTGATAATAGTACTTTATCGTCCTGTGATAACAGTACTTTATCGTACCTGTGATAACAGTACTTTATTGTCCCATTATAACATTACTCTATTGTCCGTGATAACAGTACTCTATTGTCCCGTGATAATAGTACTTTATCGTCCCTGTGATAACAGTACTTTATCGTCCCGTGATAACAGTACTTTATTGTCCCGTGATAACAGTACTTTATTGTCCTGTGATAACGGTACTTTATCATCCCGTGATAACAGTACTTTATTGTCCTGTGATAACAGTACTTTATTGTCCCGTGATAACGGTACTTTATCGTCCCATGATAACAGTACTTTATCGTCCCGTGATAACAGTACTTTATTGTCCCGTGATAACGGTACTTTATCGTCCCGTGATAACAGTACTTCGTTGTCCTGTGATAACAGTACTCTATCGTCCCGTGTTAACAGTACTTTATCTCCTATTATCAGCCTGTGATAACGGTACTTTATCTCCTATTATTGTCCCATCATAAGTATACTATAATGTTGTTCAAACATATCCATATCATCTTATACTACATGTACTCTCTGTTGTCCCAAGATAGAAAATCTCAACTATCCCATGGTATATAATTTTGTCTCTTGATGATTATATAATATTGTCTTTATATGATGACTATTTTTATTCTCCAAAGATATCTGTGACTTGATATGATATTTGAAAAGAGCCATAATTTATTGTACACATTATGATAGTAGTACTGGTATTTTAATCGTCCCTTGATCAATGTACATTAGTACCTGTTATTGCTATATACTATTCTGTTCCACTTAACCTCACACTATGATGTTACCTGTTGTTTGTTTGTTTGTTTTTAATTGATTTTGATTTCCGTAGCTCGAGGTAATTTTTAGACATCACATTTAATCAGTGTTCAGGGTTTTACTTAAGCCGTCGTCGTTTTGTTTCCAGGTTCGAATCTGCTTATACCCAGTCATCATTTGTAATTAGAACTATCTTCAAAGCTTAACTTGAAACAGTTAGACTTATAGTATTTGCTTGGTAAATGAAAGCTAGTGTTAGCAGTGAAATAAATGTCTGTTAGTTGGTTTGGCACAGAGTCATTTCGTAATTGGGATATTTTCCTGAAATTGTGACATTTAGTTCTGTCTGTGTATCGTATAAGTTACAATCTGTGGTTTTAGTGATACTACATTTGAATATGACAAAAAGATATAATCTGTTTATTGATTTATAGCCACAAATAAAGTAGAATCTGCCTTATTCTTTATATCTATGTTATTCAATCTATATATTTCTCTCGCATTTAAGTACATGTGTACACATACACACACACATACACACCCTGCCTATATCTCTAATTTCACTTTACATCCTGAAGATAGCAGTTTGTTTTATAAATTTATCAACATTATCTCTACACATGTAATATTTGTCCCTTTTCTGTATTTATTACAGGTTATACGCAAAGGTTGGTTAGCCTTGCACAACGTCAGTGTACTGAAGGGAGGCTCAAAGGAATTCTGGTTTGTACTGACAGCAGAAAATATATGCTGGTTCAAAGATGAAGAGGTATGTATGTTTGTGTGTGTGTGTGTGCGTGTGCATGTGTGTGCATGTGTGTATGGATGATTAACAAAGAGCCAGTCAAAGGTATTGTTCAAAGATAATCTAGTGTATGAATATCAGATAAATTAACCCCAAACCAACCTTCAGAGGGTTTACTTAGTTCATAAGCTAGAGCTTTCACACACACACACACACACAAACAAAGAGGGGGGGTAATTAATTTGAGCTCTAAATGTTATCATTTTGTGGTGAATTATTAAAGTGATTCAAAGCTGATAAATTGATTGCTTTAACAACCGAACGTTCAGAGGTTTAGTTTTATGAAATAACTTCTACAAGCCTATGTTTTGACAGCCCAATAATACAGCTGTTGTGATTAGAATGCTAGACATCAGCAGCTCCTTACAACAAACACTAAATACAAGTCTGGGTATACAGACACAATGTGGTAGGGGTCAATTTGTTGAAGACAACCATTGACACATTTTTTTGTGTCACTATCAGTGTTTAATTCCAACCTTTTGGTGCCTTCATGGTTTTCTCATCCAATTTCTGCTGCTAAATTTGAGGACTTTTGGAACAGTGAGCTGTCTATCAGATGATAACATTATCTGTTATAGCATCAGAACATTTAGTTGTCTATTAACATTGTATCAGACGCTGATTGATCGGAACCTTATAAGTTGCTAATTAAGATTTGTGGCCTTTAATCATAATATTTTTCTTGTAATCGGTTTTCTTTTATTGTTTTTTTTTTTAAATAATTTTTCTCTGTTCCCTTTTTATATTTTGTTTTCTCCACATCTAAAATGGTTCTTCATATTTATAACATGTGCCATGTGAGTCTTCAAAACCTAAAAGTTTTATTGTTCAAGTAACTATTCACTTGGCCTTGTGTTCCAAAAGTTTCAAACCCCTTGATTTATAATTATAGCACAGCTTACATGTCCATTATTTTATGTGTGTGTGTGTGTTGCTTCTTTCATAAAATATCTTTAAAAAAGGAAGGTATTTTTGGTTAATTTTATTTGTTATTTTTCGTTTTCAAAACAAGTCTACTGACAAATAGTTTTACTTGTATATGGAAAGGTGGTAATAAATTTGAGAAACATTTCTAGGCTATTGTTAATTTTTACTAGTTAATAAAAGTTTATATAATTTGAAATTCATACTATATATATATATATATATATAGATAGATAGATAGATAGATATTTCAAGTTCTGCTGATACTTTTTACACAGGAAAAGGACAAGAAGTATATGTTACCTCTGGATAACCTTAAAGTCCGCGACATCGAAGAAGGATTTATGTCACGCAGACACAAGTTTGCACTATTTAACACAGAATCAAGGCAAGTTCCCGCAAACATTCTCTGAATTGATGGGTGAAAGCTTAATTCTATCCGATGAATAGTTTTAAATACCTGCATATAGTTATTAAAAAACATTCTGACTGAAAGCTTAAGGTATACAGTATAGCTCCACTATAACACGGATGTTGGGGTATAGCTTAAGGTATACTGTATAGCTCCACTATAACATAGATGTTGGGGTACACAAACTGTTGACCGTGTTATAGGTAGACCATAAATCGAGACCAATCAGTTCCAATCATCATAATGATCACTGTTGGGGAGGGCGGCGAAATTCAGAAGTCCATGTATTAACCTTGTTTTATGCCATTCTTGAGGATTACATAATTGAACAGCTTGAACTGACATCACTGGACCACTAATTGGAGTTCCAGCCCATCTCGCTTTGACAAACCAACTGTAAACAGCTTTATCAAGTTCTGGATCATTACCTGTCCTGGCTTTCTTTCTTTTCAAACAAGAGATGAGGATTGTGATTGAGCCAAGATGATGTGTAATTAAGATTGGGATAAATTAATCTACTCTCGGGTTGCTCGAGTTAATTTACGGCCATTGGCTATGTTTTTATGTCTGAACTAGAAACTTTGAAAATGCATTCAAATTATTTTTTTAAATATGATCGGTCAGTGGTGGATTTCATGCCATTTCACAGGAAATGCAATATCAGGTCCACGGTCTGAATGTGTTATAGCCGATTTCTTGTTATACTGATTTGCATTATAATGGGGCCACACTGTATTGTATTTGCTGATGAATAAGTTGCTTAAAATAATAATAATAGTAATATATATTTTTTTAGTATTAGTAATAGCTCCATCTTGGTCTCTTATGTTTACTAGGAATGTTTATAAAGATTACAAACAGCTGGAACTGTCAGCTGAAAGTCAGGAGGAAGTTGACAGCTGGAAGGCATCACTGTTACGTGCTGGTGTTTATCCAGAACGAACGCAAGATCAGAGTGAAGATGCGGTATGTAGTAAATACTAGATGTTGGTATTATTGTCGTGTTGTTGGAAATATAGGCAAAACCCCATACAATCCAGTTCTATATGTTACAGTATTCTATAAAACAGAGCGTCAACTGAACCTGTATATATTAGATCCTGTGTGAATAGATACCTATAATTATAGCCATAAAACCAATATTGCATATTTATTTCCTTTTCTGAAATTGTTCTTTTTTAAATTTTCTTTTAAAGCTAATTAGATATATATGCCTTGGGATATAGGCCTGGTTTTATTTTAGCAAACCATGACAGTTTATTACAGCATATTAAAAGGCCTAATATTTGAATTTAGCATTTATGGATCCCAAATATGGCATTGTAGTTGGTTTTACCTGTGTTTTGGGGTGTGTCTGTGTGTGTATATATATATATATGTGTGTGTGTGTGTGTGTTTAACACACATAAGCAAGCATATGTATACATACATGCACACAGCATTAATACAATGTACTATATTCAGCAGGCATGGGTTGAGTGCATACATTTACTTACATTCATTGAAATGAATTAAATTCTACTTGAATACATTCCAAAGGTAGTCTTGAGTAATTTGATAAGTACTTTTAAGTAGCCGTATGGAGAAATAAATAACTGGGTCAGCATGTATTGTGATACTGTGACATCTGAAGATACTTGATAATGAAAATATTGTTAATTATTTATCATGGTTATTGACCAGTCTTGGTCTGACCTGTCATAATATATAACTCTATGATAATAAGCTGATATAATTGGAGGGGGGTAGTCGGTTAGAATGATTGTTTTCAGATTTCAGAGTAATTGCATCAACTTTTCATTCTCCAGTAATTATGTTAAAAGCTCACCCCATGCCATGCGTAGAGTAAAACCAATGCATATACAGTAATGTGGCAATATTCTCAAAACTGATATTAATGTGTGCTTTAATACAATATTAACAGTATAGTGTAGTATCAGATTTGGTAATACTGATGTTTTAGATTATGAGGATTACAAGTAATATGCACTGATGCTAGATTATACTGCACAATGATATTACTGATTCTTCCACTACACACAGATTATCATATGTACTTTGTTATCTCTACATTTAAAATATCATTCTTCGTTGATTGTTATTAAATGTACATGTAATCTAATAATCCATGTATAATCCATATATTATGTATTGTAGTACACTACTTCCTCACAATTACGTTGTTAGAATAATCTATAATGTGATATATGTAATTACATCTGTATTTCAGACTTCACTGTCAAAATTTATTTCATCTTCTGAGTTACAGTATAATATTAATAGGCTCTGTTTTAGGGTTTTTTTCTAATTTAATTTATTGATATTTTTCAAAATCATAAAGTTGTCCTATGTCATATACTTAAAACTGAAAAGTGCTGAAAAGGATAATTTGATAATGACAAAGCTTATATTAAGAACATTGCCTTGAATCAAGTGTTTGTAATCTATAAAAAAAGTTTATAATTTGTTGCCTGATCTGTTATTTGATGATTTGCTAAAATTGTAGTGAATATTTGATTGGTCAACACTGTCTCACTTGTTTGATAGAAACGTTTGTTTTCCTGGATCTCAAAATTTGGCATCCATGACCTGACCTTGTTATTGCGGACCATGTTGTAGTGGGGGAGCAGTGTATTGCTGTGTGCTAACTAACCTATATTGTATTGTTGTGATAGTAGATAACTTATGCATGTTGATTTAATGTTGTTTGTTGTGCTGTAATAGTAACAATGTATTAAGTAGCTGTTGTTATCTGGATGTATCAGGAATGAGAGACACTGCTGTTGGTCATATTAAACAGCAGCGTGAATTTAAATTGGTTGCAAGTGTTTGTGTGTATGAGGAGGTGTGTGTCGGGTGAAAAGAGAAACTTATATGTACATATTTCTGTATAATTTTATCACATATGGCTGCTACTACAGGGCCAGGTAATGTGTTAATTTTTTCATGTTTTAGGGGGCAGGGTTTTTAATGCATCATACTATTTAACACAGCTAACTCATAAGCTGCATGTTTTCCAGCAATTAACTTTATTTTAGCCAGAACTATTTTTCACATTATATTAGATTTGTTATTTAACTTTTAAGAGTATCACTTACCTTACATTCTCTCTCCTGTTGATAGAATTAAGTTTTATTCACAGATTCACTAATTATTTAACCAGTCATTTGCTGTAGAGTGGTAATGATTGTTGAGCAGTAAAGGTTTCCTTGGTATATAAAGTATTTTACGAATGTACGTGGTTGGTGAATGAAAATGAGATGGACAAAAGTTAAAAATAATTACTGAATATTATTTACTTTTGTTTATTTCTTTGTTAGAATATGGTGCTGTGCTTAGTAGATATAGATTCTTTTGTGTGTGTGTGTGTGTGTTGTGTGCATGTGCGTGCATGTGTGCGTGAGTGCTAGCATGCCATAACTAAAACAAAATCACACAATTATCTACCTTTAGCTCAATGATTTTTGTGAAAGTTATCACCAGGCTTCTGTTTAAGATGTTTACACTGTACATTGATAATAGGTAAACATTCTGCTTGATATGTGTAAGCTTTCTCTATATGTTTATAATTATACAGATAATAGAAGAGATCAAGGTGCAGTTCTGCTTAATCTAGTACCATATCTGTGTTAGTTCATAAGACTTAAGTTGTTTATGCAATTACCAGTATTCAGATTGATTTTTGAAAAAACATTTTATTTGGTATTCTAAAAGAAATTTGTGAGTGAGTGAGTGAGTGAGTGAGTGAGTGAGTGAGTGAGTGAGTGAGTGAGTGGTGGTGGTGGTGGTGAGTGGTGGTGGTGGTGGTGGGTGGTGGTGGTGGTGAGTGAGTGAGTGAGTGAGTGAGTGAGTGAGTGAGTGAGTGAGTGAGTGAGTGAGTGAGTGAGTGAGTGAGTGAGTGAGTGAGTGAGTGAGTGAGTGAGTGAGTGAGTCTACTTATGTTAGCTTTCATGAACAACTAACAGTAACACATTCTTTTCTACAATTTTTTAGTTTTGTTATTGTTCTGTTATTCAATTAGTTGATCAGTAAAAATAATTTTTTATATGCTCATGATTCTGTTATCACTAAATTAATTCTAGATTTTAAAATAATATCAGTTTACTATTTGATACGTATTCAGTCATAGATAATTGAGTTTGAATATTAATATAATTTCTATAGAATGTAGAAAAAAATTGCCATATCTAATGCACATCTTTTGTCATTGTTCTTCTCTTAACATATATGTGCTAATTCTAAATATTTTATTGATTATTACAAGTAACAATGGTCTGTTATAATAATGGTCTGTATCATTTGATTTAGTTGATAGGCTGTGATCAATTAATATGCACATCTCATATATTTTTACCTGTGGTGCTGTTGTTTATGATGTGACAATATATGTGGTATTAACTGGGGGTGTAACGATGTTTCACTACATTCGGAAAGTGATAGGTATATTTTTAGTTTTTAATAATTTCCAAAACACTTAATACTCATTGGCCGTGAATGTCATAGTACAATACAATCATTAAATACCCAATCATTATCATTAACAACCGTAACACCTGAAGGGTATCTATAACAACATTTATGGTAAACGTAATGAAGTCGGTGAGAATGAGGTCAGTGAGTTGGAATGGATAGGTTACGGATTGTTTACAAGCTCGTATACTGGATGACCTTTGATCCAAGATTCTGGAGTTATTCATTGTTAGCGAAGTTGGCCATTAATCTTTGGTCATAGGACTTAAATTAAGGATGCATCATCTGGTATGTGTAAACAAAATAAAGATATGTAATAGGATAGAAGTAACATAGAGCTAAATAAAGATTTCAAACATGACTTCATTACTTGTTTCACCAAAATCACCGAGTTTGAGAATAAACTTCATGGTTATCTAGGAGTTCATTCTATATTAAGGTCTGTAAAGTATCATTTGACCAGGCTGTCCTTATTTCATCTGTTACAATGGTGCATGAGGGTAAAGTTATTTAGCTTTTTTCTATCAACAGTTTCCCGCTGTTGTGGTTATAACGTGATTATTCGTATCATGCATTACATTAAATCATCCTGCTTATTGGCAAACTTTTTTACATTCTATTGCAGGAATTTTGTTTCTTCAAATGCTCATTTGCCCAAAATGTTTCAAGACTTTGGCCAAACATTTTTATTGCATGGTTAAGTTACACTTGGATAAAAATCTTGGCCCTGGCGTAATGGTTTTGGTGCCCCAGAAATGTAGTTTCCTGGAAATAAATATCATTCTCTTTTTAACTTTCTATACATAAATAAACACAATTGATCCTTTATTATAATTCCTCCTACACTGTGGCTTGACTACCACCCGTGTTCGAATCCCGGCGTGGGCATATCTGAAGGTTGTTTCATCTTTCACTTCGTCTCATTGGAGGTCACTCGGCCCATTTAGCCTACCATGTGCACAAAAGTGGCCATAAAACATCAATCATCATCATCATCCTACACTGTGGCTTGTATCTATAAAAGTGTACCGATGGACAGATATCAATTATTACTTACCTGGACCCATAAACCACAGTTGGGCATAAGATTGGGCAAATGGGGAATACTGTTGTGAGTAATTTACATCTTGTCTGTGACGTCAGGTCGGTCTAACGTTTATATTCGCAAAGTTAAGTTTAATAATCATTCAAACCATTTATATTAGTGTGTATAAATAACTTATCTGTGGTCACATGCGTATCAAAAACATTGATCAGAAATCGATGGACATTTTTATGATTATAGAATGTCAACTGCACAAACTGGTGTTCGATCTGGATCTTTGGTTTAGTGAATTGTATCCTGTCCGATTGAAACAATTGAGAATCGTTACACTCTTGGTACTAGTATATGTTGTATTGGATGTACTCAATCACCTACCTTCCTGTCACTCCCTTGTAGCATAAGAACTCTCCTTTAACTAATGACCCGCAGCTAGAGCGCCAGGTCGAGACCATCCGTAACCTCGTCGATTCCTACATGAACATAGTGAATAAGACGTCGAAGGACATGACACCCAAGGTGGTCATGCACATGTTCGTCAATGATGTAAGTACCTTGACCACCGCCACAACGGCTGTCCTTGCGCTTACAGCTTCAGTCTCCTCGACAGCAGCCCATCCACCACCATCCCTCCCCCCTCGCCATAGGTACTGTCTCGTATTTGTGTCACTTTAATAACTGTTGGTTTGTTTGTTTGTTTGTTTCAGATAAGTGATGGATTGCTCTGGATGAAGTTTGAATAGTTTTTGACTGTTTCTTGAAATGTTATCTTTTTGGAAGAAAAAGATAACAGCTTTGTGGTTGCAGTATCATGAGAGCCTGCAGTAACGTGACTGCAGTGATATGATGCACATATGTGTATGTTGTGATGGCAGCGATTAGAAGAATGTTTGTAATCTAGAGATAAGAAGAGCATCCCCCTTCTCCCACTCAGCTTATTCAAGCTTTTTTATTAAATATTTTCATTCTTGTAGCTTTCCAACAGTTAACCATTACCTTGATTACAGCATCATAAGCCTGACAGCCAATCCGAACGTCATTCACTGGGCATGTGATGCATGGTTCAGCCAATCAAAATAGTGCATAGAGGCCACACCGCTGTGGCATCCAGTCATTATCTATTCGCTGATGAGTATCTTGCATGTTTTGCTGTGCTTTTCACTTTAAGATGCGCGACGACATCGGGTCAATGGACCCACAGCTCGAGCGCCAGGTGGAGACTATACGCAACCTCGTAGACTCGTACCTGAAAATAGTGCACAAGACCCAGAGAGACATGGTCCCAAAGGCAATCATGCACATGGTTGTCAACGAAGTAAGTGCCATATAGCATCGATGCAGCAGCCACGTCTATAAAGATAGCATTGTTTCCTGAAATATCTCCCCACTCCGTATGCTGCTGTATCCCACTGGTTTTTGTTAGAAACAACAGCATTTCTCCTTAGGTGTAGGCTGTGGTGTAGGATCATGTTGTTTTGGTGACTTAAATGAACCAGTGACAGAAAATCTAACTTTAAAGAATGAGTCATTATTCAGTTAAACCTATTAGACTGTTTGTCTTCCTTTTGTTGTCTCTGGTTGACTGATTGTCCTTATAGTTTCTCTATATCTGGCCATTATTATTTAGGAGTTGGCTGACTAGATCACTAGCTCAGACTTATTTGATCTGTGATCTCTCGATCTAATATCATCACAGGATCTATGACATCTCGATGTTGTTATATACGTATAGCTGTACAGTGTATCATCAGTCTATAGGTAGACCAGCTTACCAATTATTGAGACATTATGATGTCTAAATGCTTTGTTTTGTGTCTTTGGTAGACTGATTCATAGTTGCTTATTATTATTGTGTACTTGTTTGGGTGCACCCCTCCCCCCCACACACACATACACATGTGCCATAGTTGGTCAACTTTGTTTACTGAAATTGTCCTATGGTGTGTAATAGTATTTATAACAACAATAACATCAATAAATAATAATAATAATCACAGGTGTCAGACAATGTCATGTTTTAATTATCAAATAAATTACCCTATTTTATCATCCTGACCTGGTCATCAATATTAGTATTTATCATTATTTAATGTGATTGAAAATGTTGTAGTCAGAGAAGCAGCTACCCTCCTCCCCTCCCCCCCATTACTCAAAATAAGGTTTATCCTGAATAAGTTGGATATTGATATAATTATAATAAATAATAATATGTTTTATGAAGTGCCCTTATTATTAATAGCCTTATAATTTTGTTGGCCTTTATGATCCAGATGAGTATTTTTATGGTCCTCAATAATAGTCTTGAATCTAAATCTAGGATCTTCATCTTATCAGGATATTCTGTGTCACTGGTACATTTAAGATTACTTATGTCCTATAGGTTTATGTTTAATTGGTGTTTGTTCTAACTAACTATTTATCTCTAACCACTGACTTATTGTCACTCTAATGCATGGCTTCATTTATCATATTATAGCACCATGTATTAGTTTTAACAAAATATACTACTCAATCACATAGACAGTTTCAAAATGATTTGTTTTGTTTTTGTTTTTTTAGACCCTAAAATTGTTATTTATAATATTATAAGTAACTGTAAACTAACAATTTGTCATCAGAATGCATAAGAACAGTCACCTTTGGAAATATATGTTGGACTGCTTCAGGGTAAATTATGTGGGATTTCATGTATCACATTTACTACCAGACCATTCGAACAAATTTGATTGATTGATTGATTTTATTTATTCCAAATCATATGCATACAATGATTATTATAGATGTACATGCTGCAGACCGTATCATGTAAATATCACAAATAATATGTGCCATTAATAAAGAAAAGGCTGACACTAAAAGTCAGTGCTAAGAATAACATAAAACTTATTTCCAAAGTGGACCTAAATGGGTTTTTAAACATCCCTGTCGACGTATGCTTATTTTTTTACATCTTCACATATGACATCATCATTAGAAATTATGTACCCTGTGTAAAACAATTGCATGTAAGGAGTTAACTATATGTGATTTTGGAGGATGGGAACAAACCTTTATGTGTCATTGATGTATTGTAGAAAAACTAGAATTTTTTTCCTAAAGCTGAGCTTTTAGCCAGAAATTAAATTATGGCCTTCCATCATCCAGATTAGAAAATGGACATTGCCGTAATGAGCTGAACTTTGTTTGTGTTGTGGTTGTGCAGTCTTGTAATCCTTTATCAAGATATAAACTTTCTGAAACGTGAAATATCTTTCATGGAGAGTCACCGGTGTGCACATCTGACTCGCATAGCACTAAATCCTAACTACCATATGTAGTTCTGTCACAATGACACGCCACTGGGCTGTTGCCATAATAAGTAGTGTATATATCAGTTTTGGGACATATCTGATACATATGATGACCTGTTTGGGCTAATAAAGTCATATATTAAGACCCCTTACAGTCAACCTGAATTGATGCTACAGTATAGAATATATATATATATATATATATATATATATATATATATGTATATATATAACATTATCTTTGAGCTAAAACATTAACAATGACTCCTCGTAGATTCGTTACTCATCCATATTTATTGTTGGCCACCTGAATCTGTGTAAATGTTGATGAGGAAGTGTGTGTGTGTGTGTGTGTGTGCGCTTAATTATTAGATGGCTTGGGGCTTGGTGCTTAATAAAATAATAACAGACTTAGCCTATACGTGTATTTGTACTAGGTTAAGAGGGTTACTGTCTGTGTGCTGTGATGATGGGAGACTAGATTATAGATGTAGCATATACTTTGACTAAAGAAGCACCGTTTCACTGGGATTAGGTCAGCCAGCCATTAACAACTTCTATATAAAGGACCAGTAATAATACAAAATATATACAACATTATGTTGTAAACTCTGGAATAAACTAGAGTCAGTCAGTCAGTCAGTCAGTCAGTCAGTCAGTCAGTCAGTCAGTCAGTCAGTCAGTCAGTGAGTGAGTGAGTAAGTGAGTTTACCCTCATCACTGGTCGCACCTGTGACACATAACCATGAGGCAGCACACACACACAGGTATCTTACTGATTGTAAATATTGTTATTGTTACACAGTTATGACGGTTGTGTAATGCTGCTGCTACTAAACAAGTTTATTGAAACTTTCTGTACACATTCCAAATTTGACTCCTGTTAAAAGTCTAATTTAAAGAGACTCATCATGGTGCATGTTTGTGGCTTAAATTATTTTTCATTTACGTATACTATTCATTTCAAAGATTTGCATGATTTGTAATAAGTTTGTGTTATGAGTTCTCTGAATTGATATATTATTACTATTTATATCTGTGTGTTCTGTTCAAAATTCCACACTGACAGTAGCCATATTTGTGTTGACTTGTTTCACAGCATGGCTGTTGCATGGACTAATGTTGTATGGACAGTGTACTGTAGCAGTCTACCGATGTTTAGTCTGATCAGGATATCTGTTAGAAATCTACCGGATAATGTCTACTGGATCCATCCTAATATAGATTAAAGCATAATATGTCTTATTTGCAACATCACATTGTTTTCGATGTTGTATTTTGGTTAGCATAAAATTCTCTTTCGGAAATCGGAGCGACGTCAACATTTCCTGGTTAGCGTTGTTACATTTGGACTGCTCTGTACTCTATTAATAATGTTTTATTTCATTTCCAGCATCCGGAATTTATATTTTGATTTGTTTCCACATAATCTATGTTACAGTTTATAACTGCCTAAATAAGTGTTAACACTTCTTCCCAGTATTAAGCTTAATATATCTCAAAACAAATGATGCGTGTACATCCCGTGTAGGATGTATTATAGAGCAAAAACAGCTTTCAAAATTTTGTATATTTATGTTTCCTCTTACTGTTTAGATGTAGAATTATTGCCTTCTTTTCCCATTTATGTTGTGTGTTTTATCATATCATTTTCAGATTGCAGATCGATTGTGTACATTTTTTTCTGTTCTCATTATCGATGTTAGAGCATTTTAAGAAATTAATTTTGTATGATAAGCCACACAAATGACATAGATGTAGATTTTTGTTACGAAAATGAAATTGATAGCCCGTAATTAGACATGGTATATTTTCCCACCTGTTTCTTTTGTCCCCATGCTAATCTGTTTATTTCCCTTGATACACCAAATGTGTGGCTTATCTCATTTTCAGCCATCCCTGGGGGTCTTGTTTATCTTATTTCCATGCTGTTTTATCCATTATCTACTATTTTTGTTTAAATAACTTAATCTACTATAGTAGTAATGTTAATACATCTTATAAGATTAAATGTCTTCGTTGATAAATATAATTTTGATGTGATGAAGTATTATATAAGTAAATATTTTAAAAATAGAATATAGACTAATTTCATACAAAATCATAATGATCAACGTGTTAACAATAGAACATTGACAATATACTACTTGGTTTTCTCTTACAGCTAAAGGATTTCATTGGCTCAGAATTGCTAGCACACCTTTATGCCAGTGGAGACCAGGTATTGTTATAACTATCATAAACAAATCATGCACATGTGCAAGCAACCACCCAGACACACACATACACACTCACCCAAACATATATAGATATTATATTGTGTATGTATATATATATATATATATATATATATGAAATTCGTTATCATATAGAATCAGCTAATGGAAGAGTCAGCTGAGGAAGCTCAGAGACGTGATGACCTCCTAAGGATGTATCATGCCACCAAAGAGGCATTAGAGATTATCCGTGATGTTACCACATCCACTGTGTCAACTCCAGTACCTCCACCTGTTGACAACGAGTGGCTGAAACCATCGGGAAATACTATGACTAATGGGTATGTATCATATGGCTACTGGCTATGTGTCAAGTAGTGCACAGGCGTGTCATATGATGACTAGGGTACTGTATGACATATTTGTTTAAAGTGTAATATTGTGACGTGTTATATCTTAGTAAAACCAGCACCAATGTACTAATCAAATTGGACTGGTTTCAGCCTAATTAGGCCACAGCAAGGTATTTCAATGTTTAGTGTCATGACAGGAGCTTCCAAATTTTGATCACTGTAATGCTGTCTAGAGACATTGTATGAAGAGGTGTGGCTCAGTGTATCAAGTGCTAATGGTTTACATCAACAATAATCATCAGGTTTTGATTATTGTTGATGCGATTTGATTTGTTTTGTGTCGGATACTTGTTGTCGTGGAGTCAATCATCAATTATTTAGATGTATAAAGACCATCTTGGTTAGCATGTTAATCAATGGAGATGATGTGTGTTGTGTTAATCGTTGTCTGAAGTAATAACTAAAATCTCTTCCTATTGTCTGTGGTCCATCTGTTTATAGTTTTGTATATCTCAGTTTTTAATCTGTTATCTTATATATCCACACAGGATCAATGCATGATAATGATCTATTTTGGTGATGACAAGTTTGTTTGGTTTGTTTTCTTCAAAAAAAAAACGGTGTAGACTTATCGTTGTGAAATAATTCCCTGCCATTGACACTCGTTCACTTCATAAATAGCCCTCAAGTGTTTTTTGCGGCACGGTCTACAAAACATTTGTTCTACGATGCTGCCAAAACTGTTGACTGACTCGACTCATATAACATAGGAAGGATGCAGATAAACGACCCCATAATACAGATATGCGCTCTTCTATCTATATAAAAAATATTACAAATAAATAACCGTTATCTTTAGACCATCTCCATGGATAGGTCGTTACGACTGAGACACCTTACTTGTCGTCGTAGTGTGTGTGGGATGTTATACTGTAGTAGGGTGGGTCCGTCATCTGACCGGGTAACTGAGAAGTAGGTAAGTAAGTGGATTAAGTATTTTCAAGACCACAGAGAGTTCGGTAATTGTACAACCAACGTCTACTCTTAGTCAAATTAATCGCAACAGTCTCAGCTTTGCAAATATTGCTGTTACTTGTCAAACACACCACTTACATCAGTTTGTACTCTACTCATATTGAAGTTTGATTGTTTCCATTCACCGAAAATTTACTCTCCCGAGATACTTCGTCTGTTCCAAATTCTAAATCTATTTAGAATTATTCCCTGTGGGGAAGCTTTAAACTGTAGACGAGCTATGTCACTGAGATAAGTCTACTACCGCGATACAATGATTAAAGCAATACATTGCAAACCTTGAGGTTTGGGTTCGAATCATTTGTATATTTGTGGGGGTAATCCCCTAGCGAAAACCCCCCCCCTTCAGTCATATGGTCCTGACATCATCAAGGCTAAACAAACCACTCAATAACTCATTTCCAACTGAGGTGTGTTTATGATATATCTGACAATCAGGTCAAGGACGTGATGATGGCTAGATGTGTTGAAGTCAGAAAATTTTTAGTGATAAAGCTCTGGTCATGTAAAATAGATACTTCTGGTTCTCCCTAGTGTATAACCTGGCACCAAACTCAGTTCTACATTAAACAAATCACTTTTAGCTAATAACTAAAAGATTTTATTCCTTAGTTCTAATCCTGATATTCTCAACCTTTTGAGTAAACAGATACAACATTTGGAAATATATTGTCTGCAGTGAAGAATGATCAAAACAATTATATTAAATCTTTTCAACCAATTATATGCCATTATTGTTGTCGTCTTAGTGAATGTTATCGATCAGGTGTGACCAAATAATATGTGTACAATACAATGAACAAATCCCCTCTCCCTCCTCTGTGTGTATGTGTGTGTGTGTATGTGTGTGTGCACTAAAGTTGTTCTCACTGTTTTATATTTAGAATATTCTAGAAACAAATAAATCTGTTATAATAAAGAGTGTCACAGATTAGTGGCACCCCAAATCCGTGGTGGCCTATGTTGCAGAAATCTATGTTTCTATTTTGTTTTCATTTCTTCATGCCACTTTTTTAAATATACCTATCTACAGAGTCCAAATCCCCCAGGGTCAAGGTCAAGGTTGGAACAACAAACTCAATTTACCCCAGCGACCTGTATCAAATACTCAGTGGGGTGCTGCCCCGGTAGCCAATGGGTGCGTAGTATCGATATCGCGTGACCTTATGCACAGTCTTGCTATTCACCATCCACTTCCACCACGTTGTTGTGCTGTACATAAATGTATGTTGCTTGTCCGAAATGTGTAAAGTTAAAAAATTCTTTAATAGATCACCGACTTCTCACTGTGAGAATTAAAATGCACATAATAACCATAAAACGCAAAGCTAGAATTGTGCTTAGGTCACTGCTGTGGGTGGGATTGTCTATATATATATATATATATATATATATATATATATATTACAGTTAATCTGTACAATTAGGTAATATGTATATTACCTTAAATTTTCAGGTAATGTGTATTAAATCTTAGTTAGCAATAGACACATTACCTGAAATTTCAGGTAATATACATATTACCTGATTATACAGATTAACTGTAACATATATATATATATATATATATATATATATATATATAGTCTAATAGTTTACTAGCCTATAATTGAATTAACTTGTTATTTTACTCGGAAGTTACTAGTAAATCTTTTGAAATGTATTTCTTCAATTTCTTAAATATCTATTCAGAATTCGGTTATGACCGAATTTTCGCTGGCAACATTTTATAGCCTAGTCTCTACCAATAGCTTGTCAATGTAAACGAGCTGTTTTTACCCTTTGTGCTTGAAATGTAACAAATACTAACTGTGTGTCTCTCTCTTTCTCTGTGTGTGTATGTATGTGTGCATACAGGTGTGTATGCGTCTCTCCATCCATTCACTTATTCATATCTTAAGTCATCTGTTGATGAGACCCATGTTTATCTTTGTTTATTTTATTTCTTAAATATGTCCACTGATCTCATTATCCTATCAGATTAAATACAATAATTTGTTGTGTCATATTTATACCATGATGACATAAGTTTTTCACAATAACGAATAAAATCATAATGTAAATAGAACATTTATACAAAACAATAAGAAATCAAACATGAGATTTCCACTTCGTTATCGGAGAAACAAGAACGATAAATGGTGTCTACCAGAAATGACTCGTCATATAATTTATTTAAATGTATAAGTACATATCCATACAGCTTCAGGACTTATTGGACATGCCTTTAGCTGAGTTCCTAACAGTCACTGTTGAGCGTATAGACTGTTACCAGTATGTCATATATGTCTGGAATTATTATTTTCTGACAGTCATCATAAAAAATATGTTACGGTAAACTTGAGGTTTTTCTGCTTGTTATTTCACGGATACATATTGTGGATGAATGGATGGCCATTTCAAAACATCCTTGTAATTTTTTATTTTATTTTGAGGAACCTGCGTCCATTTCTGAAGAAAAAGAAGCATTTTAATGGGAGGGAGCCTCTTACAGCCATAGACGCTTCCCTGAATTCAAATGTCTAGAACAACATCGGGCAGTGGTTGATCCCAAAATTTATTTTTATAGCATCATTAAATCTCTTTTTAATTGTGGAGAAAATACATTTGACGTGTCACGTCTTATAGGATTCTCCAATTCAGCTTGATGCTACTCTCACTTTAACACAAATATAATTATTTTAGTACTTCAGATGAATTGGTAGCGTTGTTGGACACATACCCCTAGTACAATTGTTCAAATCCAAACTTATCTATGTGTGAAGGATATTTTATCTTTCATTTGACCTCATTACTTTTTGAGGTCACTTGACTCATTTAGTTTACTGCGCGTACAATAATAGCCACAAGTCAATAAGAAGAAGAACATCACCTTCTATCTAAGTCCTTATAAGCTGTTGTAAGCAGTAGACTTTAAACCATTTGAGATGACCTGATGAGGAACTGTTTTATTGACCTTACCCGACCTAGATCTGTGTGTCAACAGTCTATGATGGGGCGTCCTTAATGAGGCGTTATGTGTCCCACATTCGGTGTCTGGGCTTTGATGGTGCATTCGGATCCAGCTCTATGTCTATGAGATTTGTTTTTGTAGCTGGACAAATCTTGGCCCTACATCCCATGTGTGACCTGTGCTGGTGCTAAGTAAATCAACCCAATCAATATGAGATTATTATCTGTCCACTTTGCAATTTGTCTGTAATCTTGTTTCTACTGGACAGACTCTTAAATAGTTTGACATCGTCATCTCATCATGTACTAACCCTCAGATATCCTGTTATCTCTTAAAGCCTATCAGACATTCAAAGTGGCTTCATCGAGGTCTGTCGGCTGTTTAGCTTCGACTGTAGTTCTCTTTGTGAAATGATTGATACCCGTGTTTGTCCGACGTGTGACAATCTAAACATAGCATTCCCTTGGGCAGTGACCATTCTGTATAGCTTCATACAATACTGGACGTTATTTGTTTTCATCCGTTACACATCTCCTGTGTTAATCAGCATACGCAGCAATATCCATCTTTTTTTAAATGGATTTGACACCAATATTTTTAAATGCACACCAATAATTATATAATTTCCACAATTTTTAAAATATTCTAGACCTCAAAAATACAAAATTGAACGATGTCCAAAAACAGTTTGTGTGTGCGTGTGCGAGTGTGTGAAATTTATTAAAGGTGTTGGTGTTCACTACTAATATGTATGTAATTACAGCTTTTGATGCTTAGAAATGACTCCCAACAATCATTTTTATGATAACTTTTGTGTTAATACCTATACCATAGGTGCTTAATGTTTTGCACACGTTTAAAAGATACAGTTTGCCTTCAGCTTGATGGGCCACCATTTAACAGAATCTGAAATAAGTGAACAAAATTTCTTGCTTGAGAATCTTCTTCTACAAAGAATTTTAGAATTAAAAAAATACACCGAAAATGGAGCAATTTTTGCTCACAATGTGCAGGGAAATTTCTTAAATAAAACAGGGAAATTACAGGGAATTTGATTTCTGAAATACTGTGGGTTAGTGAGTTAGTGGAATGACCAATTTATTATCTTCCACATTTACCTTTTCTGCTTTATTTCTGGCCCATAAAATCAAGGCAGAAGTGTATTTTGCAAAATTACATATATATATATATATATATATATATATATATTAAATTATTTATTTATTAGAGAGCATAAACATAGTTTCAGAAAAATGGCATTCATTAGTTTTACTACAGAAGCCAGAATTTATTTTGCAATATTCTTCAAAATTATGTGCATATTTTAATCAATATTAGCAGACATTCGACATTTCACAGTATTCATGTTAAATGTATCAATTATTGTTTTTCACTTCCAGTCCGCCATCACCACGTATGCAGAGAGCAAACAGGACAGCACCTCCACCACCTGGAAGGCAAGCACCTGGCGCACCCTCTAGGCAAGCACCTAACTTACCTGCACGCCCCTCACCTAACCCTAGTCCAACTCCAGGCCAGGGGGGTCTACCTGCCCCTCTAATACCCTCGTAAGTAGAGCACCTCTAGGATGTTTATGTAGTGTGGCACGTGTGTTTATTTGTGCTAAGAAAGTATAACAATTATTTGCATTCACTTATACTTAGATTCATATATTAAAAAGTATTATTTTTCCATTTTTAATGTATCATGACTTTTTCTGCGTTGATATATTTTTGTCTCATTTTATTTAAATTTTTTATTTTTATAAATGACATCTACCTTGACAGCAGGATTCAGTTATTATTCTAAAATAATTCACAACAGTTATTCCATGTTACATATTAGAATGGACTAAACACCTTATATATATACCAGCCCATATTTGATAAAAGTGCTGAACTTGAAATGAAGTACTATTGCAAATGAGAAGGTTTTAGCCAAATTTATCCTTAAGTTGCAAATGAGTTTGTGGCCATACCACGATCTTGGTTACTTTAATAATATTGTTGGATGCTGTTTTAGCCAAGTAAACTTGAGGTCTTCTACAGTTAATAGAAGTGGGGGTTTGTACATACCGCCACCAAATCATCAGCGTTCTGGGTGAGTAAATGGGATACAGGTCAGGGTTAGCACAGACCTCGAATACAAAAGCGTTGTTGCGTGATGTGTGCATATGGATTAAATGCTTAAAGTATTCAGTGCCAGATGCAATTCATTTGAATTTTGGAAAATCCATTTGTTTAACACTTCCGTATCTGAATAATTAGAAAGGTTGAAGATTTACGCCTTCCGTAAATAAGCTGTCACAACAGTCTTCTTAATATCGTTGGCATATTTTAGTGTAAATAGTTTGGCTTTTATAGTATAAAATGGCAGGTATACTTGATTTATCTATTCATGTCTGTCTGTCTGTCTGTCTGTCTGTCTGTCTGTCTGTCTGTCTGTCTGTCTGTCTGTCTGTCTGTCTGTCTGTCTGTCTGTCTGTCTGTGAACAAGGGTTACTATTTCTCTGTACATTTTGATAGTTTATTTTGCCAAACTGAAGACTAATCCATTGTAAAAGTAGACCGTCCGGACTCTGTGAGAACCCTGATTCTGATCTCAGATAATTAAGGAGTTTAACAGACACTTGATATTGGTGATATTAGTGTTAAGATTTAGATTATAATTGCAGCACATCAGTGTCGTCTAATCACATAAAACGACAAATTATACTTACTGAACCCCGTAATTAAATACCTTCTTCACCTCTTCAATCATATATTATGCTGTTTAATCCATATTACAATTATAATTAGGACCATACCAATATCTGATGTTGGAAGTTTGTAGTATTAGTTAGAATTTGAACCATATGGATAACTAATATTGGTTGTCTGTGTGATTTATGGTTAAAGTAGACTGTATTGTGAGAAACAGGACCAAATCAGGTTGTCTGTAGTATTATAAGACTGTATTATTAGAAACAGGACCAAATCAGGTTGTCAGTTCCCGGTATTGTGTATTACAGGAAATAATAGATGCCACCATAAAAACATTTTAATTATGATGTTTATCTGTTTGTTTAGCTCCAATATCAAAGATAAGAATTTGTAGATTTTGGGGTGTGTGAATGTGTTTTCGTTTTAATGTTATAGTTTATCTTCTTTTGTACTTTTTAGTTTATAATAAATTAGCTTAGTTAATTTTAGTATTATCTCACAACTTGATCCACGATTCTTGGTTACATGTTGAACTAAATTCTACTTTCTTTTTTTAATTTTGCCTCAATCACAAAGTCAAATTTAATTTAATCTAAATTTTTAAAAATAAATTTCCTTTGACTTATAGTGAGTCCAATATAAATATTAGTTGTCAGGAATATGAGGTGATTATTAATCTTGGTTTTTTGGTTGTTTTCATTGGTTATGTTAAGTTTATAGAGTCTAGGTATTTCTAAAATGTCTTGACTGTTGTACTGTGTCCTGGATGTAGTACCGTCTTCTGGTGTTATATAGTATCCTAGTAGTGTGTAATGTTCTACATGTTGTAGTACTGGGTCTAAAGTACTGCACTATACCGTATGTTGTATTAGCCAGTGATCCCAGGGGGGGTTCCCTTGTCACGTGGTGGTCCCTCACTATAAGATGTTGTCTGTGGTAGATGATGGCTAAAGTAAAGCTAATTGTTAGCTGAAGTTTATTAAGGCATATAGTCAGTATATATGGATTCTGTTGATATATATATATATATATATATATATATATATATATTATTAGGTTAGTTTTAAGTGTGATGATTGTTGTTTATATTTGGTTATTTACACTGTTTTCATTAGTTCCTTCCAGCTTACTCCACGTCATCTACTCGTCTGTAAATAGATCTAAACCTAATTTAAAATACATAATTGTTATCGATCTGATTTGAAGGTAAATGATAGATTATCAATTATAAACGAGAGAGTAAATTGTTTGATGTGATTTATCAATTGTGGTGTAGATTATCGACCTTTGAACGCTCACGTCTGATTTATATCATTAATCGTGTACGTCTTCGATGATAACGATTGATCATTTTGTATCATAATAATCGCGATGATTACATTTTAAGTATAACAGGATGTTCTGTTCAATACACGAAGCACTTGACTAAAACACGTTGTTGTTGTTGTTCTATAGCAATGATAAATATGTGACAGTTTTGTTGTAGCTCAAACCAGTCAGCGTATTCTTGTTTATTAATTCGTATCGATAGATAAAGATCGTAAAGTAAGAGATTATAGATTAATTGGGTCGGTTCGTATAGAGGGGATTCTTATTGGCTGAAGTTTAGTGAAGGTCAATAACAGTATTTGTTATAGATATGTTGTGATCTTGTTACTTTATTGAAAACTTTGTGTACTGTGAAATCTGGGTACAACATGTCTATGATATGGGTTATTAATGTGGCTGGTTTATCCGAACGTACAATTTGTGTTATGTTAGAGCTATAATATGATGTATGTATTTTATGTATATATTTTTTCTAGACGTCCTGGTCCTGGCCAGCCAGCCATCCCACCACGTATTCCAGACAGGCCAACGATGCGTTAGACAGGCGATTGTGTGTGGACAGACATCTGGGTTATATGTAATGGAACGGTCATGGTAGACTTATTGTGACAACAGTGCGTTGAAGTCACCCGCTAATGTTAATTTGTCACGGGAAGACGAGAGAGCACATCATTCGATGAAATTAGAAATGGCAGACTGTCGATAAACCGATGTTAGTAAATGTTATCTCCTACTACACTATGTACACTTAGAGTATAACAGCTCTCTCTCTGCGTGTTTGTGTGTGTGTTAGGACGTTCTCTGTTGGCTTCGGTATGCCTCTGTCCTGTCTTATATTCACTAGTAATGGTATCTATGTGGATATATTACTGTTTACAGTTATATTGTTAAAATATAATGGTGAATAAAAAACATGTTTTCTAAACTATAATAAATTATCAAATAAAAAACCCAGAATGGAATGGTGTACTAAAGTAGAAGCTGCCATCGGTACCAGTCATTGATGAGTTTTTTTTTTGTTTGTTTGTGGAAAGCAGATTGTAATTTTTTAAAGTAGGAATACCGCCACACGTGTGTTGCAAAATATACGTTTGTATGTACGCATACGTTGTTTAATGACCGTTTCGGTGTATTTATGTAACTGAGGGGTGGGGTAGCATACATGCATACGTTTCCAACTGTTGTGTGTTGTATTTTATACTGATCTAACCTGATATTAATACAAGGACAACAGATTGTAATATTCATTCATCTAATCCCATTCTTCTTATAGACACTAGATGTATTATTATATGATGGCCTAATGAAGGTCAGTTCAAACACCACAAAGTGTGTGTCTCGTGTATCAATCATCACAACTCCGAGTACAGCCAGTGTTCTCTGTTAGCCATATTATTATTGTTATTATTGTTGTTGAGGTATTTTTTTTTACTTTCATCGGGAATTGACGCATTCCCAGTCATTTGGTACGGATAGATGTAGCTATCTGATGGTGTCACATTAGTTCTGTCTTAGATAAAGTACGGGACTAAAGTTGAAAATGTAGTCATTGAGGTGCTGTCCAGACATGTACTTCAGTGTGTGCGCGCGTGTGTGTGTGTGTGTGTGTGTGACCATTTCAGAGCAGGTAAGCTGTATAGACAGACGTAAGTGTAGAATAATGTACATACGATGTAGATACGAGGGCCGAGTGTTATACGAATTTATTTATCACGTCGGTGATAGAAACGACTCCCGAACAAGATGTCATGTATACGGATGTTAGTTATTACTATCGTGTTATTATTATGTTATTCACTCGCCAACGGGTGTGTGTGTGTGTGTGTGTGTGTTAGTTATCGGTCGGTCGTCAAAACTTGGCCTCGGTGTAACTAATTATTGTTACGAATTCACATTTATCAGATTTCCTTCTGTCACATTTTACCATCTCACAAGCGGATCTGATAGATCATAGAGATAACCCCCCCCCCTCATATTGGCCCGGAATCCGTCGATTCTAAACAACATAATGTAACCTTGACGACTCGACTTTAACCAACCTATTGGATGAGAGTTACCGGAGTAGTCACGGGAGAGGAGTTGACCTATATGAGTGGTCGATTCGTCGACGTCGACTTTTGTAGCGTTTCGAATTTCTTCTTATTCGACACCAGGATGTTGGACGACATCGACCGATTAAAAACTAACGTGTGTTTCTTTTGTGTTTGTTGTGTTAGCTGATACGATGCAAATCTTGCTCTAGATTATTTTGTCGCTGTGTGTAGCACATCTTATGTCTAGGCTGAGATGTTCCCACGCTCATCACCTTTGTATATCGTACTATCTCGGTAATTCGTTGTCTTTACTACGTTCCCATGGAAGGCAAGAACAAAAAGCTTGGCCACATTCCATACGCTTTATTATTAAATGGACGTCGTTTCTGGGACGGATGCAAGTTGTGTTAGATTTCGATGTGGTACCGTATCTTCGACGTAGACTAAGGATTGTTCCCCGGGTAGATTTCTTACATCGTCGTGATTATTTGTTATTCTTATTAATGTTCATAATGATTATTTGTTACGCGGATCGATTTATGCACGGATGGTTTCCTTTTCGAGAAGCTGTCTGCGGCTGTTAACTGTCGTAGGAGTCGGTTCCATTGCAGCTCAAAGCAAAATGTAATGAAGAACATTTTCACGGCGATCGTCCCAGCCACAGGCCTGGCTCTGACTTGTGTTGATGACTGATGGCAGCAGCCTGTCTATGTCTGTGTTTGAATGTTAACTGGCTGCCAAACGCTTCGTCTGCTTCGTGGCTTGTTTGGTGTCTGGCAGATGGAGAGAGAGATGGTGAGAGAGAGGCGAAAGAGAATAGGGTGTCTCTGCTGTTGTTGTTATGTACACGGAATCAAAATGATCACACTACATGTTGCTATGAAGCACCTAGAGACTGTGTGCTTGTAGATAGTTAATTACTTCTGTATAGCGAATACATTCATTTGTGATAGCATCATCAATTGAATAAAATGTCTAGAAACTAGTAAAACTGGAGCGTGTCTTTTTGATTTCAGTGACATCGAGAAATTCCTAATCTGTATAAGTGAGAAATCTTTACTTTTGCTTATATTATAGACATTCAACTGTATGTTAACTGGACTGATTGTCTTCTCGTAGTTTGTATAATACAGTATAAGGAGCAGTGAAGTCGCCACAGATACCACCGGAGAGCGATCACCGTAGTTCACATCTGTGTAAATGGAGATGAAAAGCCCGCTAGTTTCGTATGCATATTGATAAAGTGCACCAATCAAGACCTACATAGTCATAAAATATATATTTTCACCATGAACTTCCCAACACCATCAGGGAAACAAGAACAATAAGTACATTCAAAAAGTTGTTAAAGACACACTTCTTTCTAATCCACTTTGGCAATTAATTAATATCTAAGCGCTCGCTTTTAAATAATATGTAGTATATGTCTATTTTTTTATAAACATTTGACATATAACATTTAAACATGTAAAGCACTTTTGAACATGTGATACAATAATATAGAAAGTGTACTATATCAATATGGTATAATAATAAAAATATAATTACTAGCCGTTGATGGTACTGTGATACACTTGAGATGCCTGATTCAGAATATATAGATCAGTGATTATAATACGATGCGCGCACACACACAGTTGGATACATAAACCCGAATTTCCTGTGTACTTGAGAAGAAGACTATTTCCTAACAACTATATACTAACTCAACCTAATATCTAGATACAGAATTTATCAAATTGAGCCAGCAGGTGCTACTACTCAAATTAAAATCCAGAACCACAAGAGCAGACCGATTAAAGTACATTAAATGGATCGATCCAGGCGAAATGCGTTGTATCGGTTACCAACTGCGGTCTCCGGTTAGAAACACCTCTGACGACGGAGGCGCCCCCGGCCAGTAGAAACAAGACCACACAAATTGCAGAGTGTACAGATAATCGTGTCGGATTGGGTTGATTTATTCAGCATCGGCCCGTAAGGGAATATAAATTGAAATTGTGAGTTACAAAGCCTTCAGGTGTCAAGTATAATAGGTCTAACTTCGTGCGTGGGTACAAAGTTAGTTGAATTGAATAAAGCGACCTACTGTTTAAATCAGTCTTCTCAACCTGTCGTAATAATGTCCATCCCAATTTATGATTAGTTTCTGCTAAAATTGTTTAATTTATAATCACACAATAAATTATTATATATGTTCAACAGTTTGAGTACCATATCTGTACTCCCGATAAAATAATTCATATTCCAAGAAACAATTGCAACTTGTGATAATGTTTTTTTTTTTATTTGCATGTCATATGTGCATTTACTAGGAGAAGTTATTCTTAATCATCACTGGGGCGTCTCCGCGATCTAGCGGTAGCGTGTTGGACCACAGATCACTACCACCCGTGTTCGAATCCCGGCGTGGGCATATCTGAAGGTTGTTTCGTCTTTCACTTTGTCTCATTACCTTTGGATGTCGCTCGGCCCATTTAGCCTACCTTGTGCACAAAGGTGGCCGTAAAACACCAATCATCATCAATTATCACCGACTGAATTGCAGCTGAATATTCAAAGTCGCCACACGGCCGTAAACACATTAATCATCAATCAATCTTAATCATCAATGGCATATGCCAGTAAGTTTAGTTTCAGTTTGTCTTTCACCTAGCCTTAGCTTAGGCCTCTGTTAGTGTGTAGATCTACTCTGGTATCCTGGTATATACTATGCTTATATATATATATATATATATATATATATATACTTGTTGCCAATGTAGGTAGATTTGACTTAGCCTTAGAATCTATTCTGCCATACTGATACTGCCCATCCCCATAGCTAATTCCCTGAACAACTTGGACTATTATCAGATCAAGGGCAATATACCAGATTTTGTATGTATCTCGATTGTTTTTGTAGTGCATTTACAAGCGCTACAAAAGGTGTAGCTCAAGTAGATGACAGTAAGCCAGACTGACCAGCCCAGACAAATTAGAAGTTACATTCATGCTACCTGTGCTAATAATAGTGATGTACTGCTGGAAGATTCTCCCAGCGATAATTGAGTCAAGTGATGGTGACATGGGTAACAGATTCAATGTAGGTGGAGCAGAGTGGGATGCCATTGATTACCATGTTACAATTTCATCCTCCGAATATGACAATGAAGATAAACAACATTCTTCATTACTTAGTGACATGGGTACGTGTGCAAATACTTTTGAAGTTAAACATAATGTTGTTGATGCAATGCTAAAATTATTAAGAAAATATGGTCCCCCTGACTTACCACAAACTGCTAGAACTCTATTGAAAACTCAAAGAAGTGTAGAAACTAAAAAGAAATCAGGAATGCAATACATATATTTAGGTCTTAGAGATCAGATATAAGGGGAAATATCGAAGTTGTTGATTTATCTTACAACGTTGATGGTATTCCACTATTTAAAAGCTCTGCCAAGTCATTGTGGCCAATATTGTGCTCCATTAATCTTGAGCCAGTTACGGTTTTTCCTGTGGCATTGTATTTAGTGCGTTCGTAACCGGACAAACTTGAATTTTTGCATGATTTCATCAGATAATTGAGGCCTATATAACAACCGTATTATTCAGATCACTGTGCGGTGCATCGTTTGTGATGCCCCTGCGAGAGCCATGGTTGAGGATGTAAAACCCTATTCCGGCTATTTTGGGTGTGATAAATGCACACAGAAGGGACTATGGAAAGGCATGATTACTTTCCCAAAAGTGGAACATATAGAACTACGTTCCAATACACTATTTCGTAATCAGGAATAGATAGAACATCACCATGGTCTATCCCCATTCAGTGAAGTCCAGATAAACATGATTAAACAATTTACAATTGATTACATGCACCAGGCATATCTTGATGTCATGAAGAGCTGCTGGTGTGGATGCTTGGAAGAAAAGATCTTAAATTGTTAGTTGGCAACATCCAGGAGGTGAGCAACAATTTGGTAGGACTAAAAATATGTATACAAAATTGTTTTGCTCGTAAGCCTAGATCTCTATTTTATATTGATCGACGGAAGGCAAAAGAGTACAGGCAATTCATGCTGTACACAGGTAAACTTGTTTTGAAGATCATCTTGAGGCCTGATATGTATAATCATTTTATGACATTCGGTGTTGCTATGTCAATTCTGGTTTGTCCAAGACTTGTGCGAGAACATGTTGCCTATGCTCGTGAACTTCTTGTATATTTCGTCAAAAAAGTGGTATGTTATATGGTGAAGAGTTCCTGATTTATAATGTTCACATGATGTCACACATTGCATACGAGGCCCAACAACATGGCAGCCTGGATAGCTGCAGTGCTTACCCATTTGAAAATTACCTACAGAAGGTAAAGAGAATGGTTCGGTCTGGTAACGGTGCTCTTGTGCAAATAGTGAAACGATTAAGTGAATTACAGAGCATAAGAAAAAAACTTACTGCCCATAACACTGGCAATTTCTGATGTCAAACCTAACAATGCTTATATATTAGATAATTCCTTGTGTTGTGAAGTTGTTCAAATCACTAATGACCGGGATACAGAACAGAATGAGATGCTTCTATGCAGAGAGTATACACAAGTTGAACCGCTCTTTCATCAACCATGTGACTCCAGCATAGTTGGAAATTACAAGGTACGTGAAGTCAACTCCGGGATGAAGATACTACCTGTATCGCGTATCCAAACCAGAGCCATGATGGTTGAACTGGAAAAGCCATTTTCACAGCAGTGCTACACAAATTTTAATCAGTAAGTTGCCACAACTTCATTAAGCCATTACGCCCGTACTCTGAAAACTACGATAAATCTGCCCTTTCCTGTATTAGTTCCATGCAGTGTAGTTCTTTCGCTGTCTTAGCCATACATTGTACGCCTATCACACGACAATTGCCCTAGACAACAGGGCCTGGAAGCCTTTGCTGGGGCAGCAAATTGGAATGTTGCCTTTTTTCTAGGAGGACCCAGAATTTTGTGGCGGTGATCAGCCTTTTCAATAGCAGAAGACGTCCAACGCTGTACATAATCTATTTTACAGACTCTCGTCGCCTATTTTATGAGCAGAAAATTGGTCGGCTACTTTGGTTTTGGCGAAAAAGTGGCCTAGATTGCACCAAATGCTCCATTTCCCCAACCATTTTCAGGGGAGCGCCACTAATCATCCCCCCCCCCCACAACAGGGCTGGAAGCCTTTACTTTGTTAGTGTGACTACCACTATCTCACGGCCAGCCCTTTACCAAACCCCCTCCCCTCATACATGCCGCCCTCCAGCAACGCTGAGGTAATGGCGGCGTGGTGTTTTTACAGGCCACAACTTTTTGTAAGGGGCCATCTACTCTATTCTCTACTGAAAAGGCTAGATTGGGGGGGGGGGGTTACCTATACGATATGCAGGAGGCCCCCTCTTTCATATAATGTTTCCTGATACAGAGATAACGGGGGCACCTCCGTGGTCTAGCGGTAGCGTGTTGGACTACATATCACTACCACTCGTGTTCGAATCTCTGAGTGGGCATATCTGAAAGTTGTTTCATCTTTGACTTCGCTTCATTACCTTTGGAGGTTGTTCTGCCCATTTAGCCTACCATGTGCACAAACTGGCCGTAAAACATCAATCAAGTCATCATCGATACCGAAAAAAACATGGCATTAGTCTAGATCTACATTGTGACTGTCAGTCAGATGCAAAATCAACCATTCAGTGTAGCCACCAATGGATTCAATGACGTGGACAGCACGAAGCTGTATCCAGTGACTGTTAGATACGTTTATCTATTTTTTATGTGGGCGATAATGTGGGATTTTAGCAACTGAACCAAAATACCAAATTCTCCTTGCTTATTCTTTTCGAAAATTCCTAGTAGAATCTGTATGCTTCATGTCGTGTTTTTCAGTTAAGCCCCCGAGGCTGAGTTGTATTTGCTCAAAGTTACGCTTGTTATAAATCCTTACAAAACACGACAATGGCGACGAGGATGGACCAATAATGGCTGGACGAACTCTCAGGTGCGAATAGTACAATAAGGAAAGGGAATTATTCTAAAATTACATGGAAGGATTCGATTTTTTTTACAACTAGCGCAGTGCCAGCCGGCACCAAAACAGGTTTGTTGCTAAGCAGTGTCGGTGCACAGGCCTTCACAAAAATCAAGCGCCAACTGAAACGGCGGCCCATGCTGTGTACAAACAGCAACTGACAGCGATAGGTCGTCGAAACCAATTCATGAACAGAAACCGAAAACCATCGGAATCTGTAGCACAGTACGCTTTGGCCTTACGAGAGCTGTGTGGCGACTTTGAATATTCAGCTGCAATTCAGTCGGTGATGATTGATGATGATTGGTGTTTTACGGCCACTTTTGTGCACAGGGTAGGCTTAATGGGCCGAGCGACTTCCAAAGGTAATGAAACGAAGTGAAAGAAGAAACAACCTTCAGATATGCCCACGCCGGGATTCGAACACGGGTGGTAGTGATCTGTGGTCCAGCATGCTATCGCTAGACCATGGAGGCGCCCCGTGCAATTCAGTCGGAAATATTGCGCGATGTGTTTGTGAAAGGACTAAACCTACCATCAGTTCAGACCAAACTCATGTTGAAAGACAAGACACTAACATTTGATAATGCCTACAAAGAGGCTATGGCTGAGGAACTCGCAGCCAAATGTTCAATCGAATTTAATGCCTTATTGTCGGGGGGGGGGGGAGGTACTGCCAGTACTAACCAGGTTGACACTGTCAATCTGGTGCAGACTTTTGGTAGGAAGAAATACAGTGCCAACAAAGGTACAGTTTCCAGTGGTAATGCTATCAACAGCAAGAAGTCCTGCTACCGCTGTGGCTGAAATCACCACGAATCAAAATGTAAATACACCAATGAAAGATGTCACTGGTGTAACAAGACCGGACACATTGCTCAGATGTGCCGAGCAAAACAGAAATCAAGGCACAGAAGTGTGGCCCATGTGAGTGATGGTGACGAGCCAGACATTGACGAGACGTTGACTTTGTTTGGTGTTTACTCAGCCGACGCTGATATAAACGATGTATCCGAGTGCAAGGGTATCAATGTAAAAGTTACCTTGGGCAATGAGATTGTCCCTATGCAGTTGGACACAGGAACTGCGGTCTCCATTATCCCAGAAAGCACATGCAGAAGTGTCCTGTCTAAATACCCCCTACAAGCGTCAAACGTCACTCTGAAGTCGTATACATGCGATGCGATTCCAATTGCTGGGAAAGTATACATTCCAGTGACATACGGAAAACAACGGTTCATGCTGCCAATCGTGGTGGCATGTGGTGAGCGACCAGCTCTGCTCGGAAGAGACTGGTTGCAGAAGATCAAGCTGGTCTGAGAGAGCATTTTAAGTGTGATGACTGGAGCAACGTTTAACATTCACAGCTTGATGGGCAAGTATGCACACTTGTTCCAAAGTGAAGGATACAACATTCAGGGACATACCGCAACCTTGAAGCTGAAACCAGAGCGGAACGCAGTGTACCAGAAGGCACGCGCTGGCCCGTATGTTCTTAGGGAACTTGTGAAGAAATAGATAGAAACACTGAACGGGATCATCTGAAGACACTGGAAGAAGTGTTGCAGAGGTTGAATAAGCACAACGTGAGATTAAACAAGACAAAATGCCAGTTCTTGAAGTCGGAAGTGACGTATCTGGGACACCCAGTCAGTGCGAATGGAATCCAACCTATCCAGAACAAGGTAGAAGCCACCAGGAAGGCAGTGCCTCCAACTAACCTAACGGAACTTCAAAGTTTCCTGGGTGCAGTGCAGTACTACGCAAAGTTTGTCCCAAATCTGTCCACAGTCCTGCATCTTCTACACGACCGGCTAAAGGCTGGCGTTGAGTTGTCGTGGGGACGGTGCTTGTGGACCCAAAACGGGTATACCGTCTATGGCGGCAGCACGAGTGCAACGCTAGGCATTGGTACTATCTGGGTACCAGTACAACATCAAGTACATTTCTTCAAAGGAAAACGCTAACGCTGATATGCTGAGCAGACTGCCGGTAGACAAACCCGATTCTGCGAATCCAGACGAAATTGTATTTGTGTGCATGCTAACCGTCAACCAATTAATAATAATATAATAATAATGTGTATTTATAAAGCGCCAAAACCAGGCAACTCTATTCTGAGGCGCTGTATAATAAAGAAAGAGATGTTTAACAAAATCACTAAATATAATGAGTAATTGCCGGTAACCTCACAGCAGATAGCGGAAGCTATATGCAAGGACACTACCTTGGGTAAAGTCTATGATCACACGCATGGATGGCCTAGGTCGTGTGCCAGAGATGACGAAATGTATCCATTCTTCGTTCGAAATGAGGAACCATCCCTTGAAGATGGATGCATCGTTGGGGCCGGAGAGTTGGCATACCATCGACATACACTGAACATCTGCTTCATGCGTTGCATACAATGCATTCGGGAATTGTGAGGATGAAATACATTGCCCAAAGTTTCATGTGGTGGCCGCGTATAGAGGGCGACATTGAAGAAATGGTATGAAGATGTTCCGAATGTTCACGACAGAAAAATTCCCCACCCGCCGCACCTCTCAGTACATGGCTATGGTAGAGAGTACATGTTGACTTTGCCGAAAAGAATGGAAAGATGTTCTTGGTTGCGGCAGATAGTCACTCAAAGTGGCTACAGGTCCTCATTATGAACAGCACCACAGCAGAAAACACGGTAACAGGGCTGCGAAAACTGTTTGCTGCATACGGATTGCCTGAATCGATGGTTTCGGACAACGGACCCCAGTTCACATCAGAGGAGTTTGAGCCATTCTTGAAGTTAAACGGTGTGAAACATGTGTTGTGTCCGCCCTACCATCCGGCATCAAATGGTTTCACGGAGAGGAATGTGCAGACATTCAAAAACATGTTGGCAAAGCCAGACCCTCGAATTCTCCTGCAACATCGGGTTTCTGACATTCTGTTTCAATACAGAAACACACCACACAGCATCACAGGCCCTACTCCTGCTGGACTATTTCTGATGAGGGCTCCCCGAACAAGGTTAACCCTGCTGAAGCCGAGCTTGCAAACCAAGATTCATGACAGACAGCAAAAAGAAAAACAACATCATGATGGTTCACGACCCAGACATCTCTCACAGTTTGACATATACCAACCTGTGATAATCAGGAATATAAGGGGAGGCAGAGAAAGGTGGAATCATGGAACTGTGACCAAAATACTACTCACGTACATAGTGAGGCTTCCAGGAAACAACAGACACGTAATTCACGTGGAACACATAATTCCAGGAGATGACATGCTGTCTGGAAGTCCAGCTCCTTCGCCCGATTCCTTCAGTAGCGGAGAGCTTCTCCCTGCAAATGCTGCACTAGTGCTGGATAAACCATCTGTTCCAGTCGAACTGACCAGACATCCTGTAGTGGTTCAAACTCCTGTCAGACGCAGTGAACACCCCGCGGTTTCTCAAAGCCTTGCAACGCAAGATGCACCAACCGGTGACCTGTCTCTTCGATGATCAAGCAGAGTTCCGAAGGCTGTCATAAAACTGGACTTGCAGTGCTGATTCGAACACTACCTTGCATAAGTGTTCTTAGTAAATAGTTATTCTTGGACTTCATAGTTTTCACACTAGAGATTAGCGGTGATTAACTTAGTTAGGTTCTTTTAAGGTTGGGGAAGTGTTATGCATAATGCTAGATTTCGTATAGCTCGATTTCGTTGTAACGGCTTCGCAAGACACCACTTGGTGACGGTGCGTGTTTTGGCACGAGAGAGAATATAACGTTTTCCAGTTAACTGTTAAGCCACGAGCATTGACCTTAAAGAACCACGAGGCTGAGTTGTAGTTGCACAAAGTTAGGCTTGTTACAAATCCTTACAAAACACGACACTTCATTCATAACATATTACGGTATTAATGATTAGTTGTGGTATGATCATCATGTGATTCACTGCGTGAACAAGTATTTTTCATTCTGGAGATTTCCGAAGTACTGGCCAATCAGAGGCTGGCTAGCGATTGACCCCGGTAACTATTTTCAGCTAGGTCAGCAAACACCGACTCTGGGCATAACAAGTTTTTTTTCAGTGATGAAAGTAGATAAGGTTATTAAAAATATATTATAATGCTTTACGTTAATCGGGGAATCCGTTTCTTTCTAGAATATCCAAATGTCTCCCATAAATACTTGAGAAATGAATTAAATTTATATTTTAGTGTCCGTTTGATAATACGAAATAGCTATCTGTATTTCAGATGTGTTTTCGTCTGAAATATCAATATAATTAAGCTATCCTATTTGTTAGGCCACAGTTAGAAATAAGTTGTGAGTTCAATATTTTATATTATAAGCCTGAATATACCTTCTACATTGCCCCATAAATTTGAAGATAAGGGACCATAAACAAACGATTATTTCAGTGAATAGTAAATCCTGTTCAGGATTTGGCCCTGAAAAGGGAGTCATTATTTTCTCACAATGGAATTCTGTTTTTACAATCACAACTAACTAATCTGCTTTTAAACTGTCAAAACAGATAATAAAATTTGATTTTATCGAACAGCATTCCAGTATGGCAGCCAAAGTCGATTTATATAGAGTAAAATACTACAAATCACAGCTCCGGTTGACAGTTATTATGAAAGGACTCAAAAAAGGTAGCCAGCTCCTGATTGGTCGGCCAATTTATTGAGGTTTGCTGATCTCTCTGAAAAGGACCATTATGATCGCACTTATTGTGTTTATTTTCCATTCTTTACATTTTCAAGATTGTGTTGCTTCTTCATCATTAAAGTTATACAAAATGTTGGCCTTAGAAATACAGAGGATTTCGTATAGATCTATTCCAAGTTTATAATTTATATTTTGCAAATTGTCAGATGAAACTCAAAGCTTTGTTGTTGTCGAGTTCCTAGGTGAAATGACTGTACAAGTTGTTCCTAAATACAGTGGGTGGTACTATAACTATGGGTCATGTTTCTATACACCACCTTTTTGTCTGGACACACTTGGTTCTCGATGCTGTCCAGTTGTTAACAGATTTCTATCAGTTTATTGAACTTTGACACGAGTCAAAACTTATTTAAGTAAGGCTGATTATGGGAAACACATTTTGGCCACAAATCATGTAGAAATAGATGTTAATTAGACATTGATGAAAGTTTTTGCTGCTGATTCTGGTTGACACACTGTTATAATGCCTAGATTGTTGATTATGGGTTAATACATTCAATCAGCAGCTCTAGAGAAATATTCCAGTATGGAGCATGCAAACATTGCCTATGGGTGTTTTATACCAGCAAGTTGTGGGTGACCATAAATGTGTTATAAAAATTAAGGGTTACTGAAGTGTGCATGGGTGTCAGAGTTGACCAGGCAATATATATAAAGTTAAACATTATCTATTAAAATTAATTTATTTTGATTTGACAAAGTAGTAACTGAATACATGTAGTTCCAAGTTGTTGATTAAAATAATATCTATTCCACTGCCATTAGATATTAATTTATGCATTCTAGATACTTTTATTACCTTAGGTTTTGTATTGATATATTGATTTTTTAATTAACTTAGAGTTGGAGCATATCGAGTTGTTTTTCATAAATAAATGTACTAGTATATGTTGTATGCATAATCTGAAGTGAGCAAATATCATTTCAGTGTCTTTACTGTTACTGGCCCAGAAACATTAGTGGGATTGTATCAAAGATCCGGAATTTGTCACTGCCAAATAAGGCCAACTGGGTCATCCATGACATCCGGGCCCTAGATTCCATAGGTAAAAAGTGTGATTATGGACTTATTATTATCAAGATGCATAAATAATAATAATCACATACAATATGGTTTAACAACATGGTCTTGGTTATTCATTTCAGAATGTGATGATTAGAGGGATTGTAGGTGATAGATGATAATGAAAATACCGTATAGGAAAAGATTAAACGTTAAAATAAAGTTATGTGTTCATCTAGTATTGCTAATGCCATCAAAAATGCTTCTTGAATGTTCTGCGGATTTTTAAAAAAAACGTCGCAGTGACGTTAATAGAAACCATAATGACAATAAAAAACGTCTCTAGAATGTTATAAAATAATGTCATACTGACGTTAAAAAACGTCTTTTGAACATTATAAAATGACGTCATACTGACGTTAAAAACGTCTCTTGGACGTTATAAAATAACGATATTAGTAAATAACGTTATTTTTTAACGTTCAAGAGACGTTTTTTTTTACGTCAATATGACATTATATTATAACGTTCTAGATTTTTTTTACAAAATAACGTTACTATGACGTTATAAAATAATGTTATTGTGACATTTTATAACGTCAGTCTGACGTTAGTATGACATTATTTTGTTAGCTGGGTCATGGTTGTAAAAATATTTTACAACTTATAATATATATATATATATATATACTATAGCTTATATCGTAAAGATAATGTGACAAATTTTACAGAACGAAGATTTATGAAAAAGTTTATATGAATGTGCTTCATATAAAATTAGGAATAATACATAAATATAGTGACTTCTAACATTCCCAATAATTCAATTGTATTACAATATTGATGATTTAAATTTCCTCCAAATTTCAATATTGTACATCGATTTTAAGTAATTATATATATCTAACCTCGCGTCCTGTGATCCATTTTCTGAAGAACACGATCGATGTATACATTTAACCTAAATTTATATATAGGACAAGTAACATAATTTCATATCGATGAGAAACAAAAATATGCACAGCATTCCACGTACAGTATACATACACATTATATATATATATATATATATATACTAGTATGTAGGCTTTCAATTATTAGGTCGTGGGTTAAAATCCGTCTCAAGTCTGTATGTATGAGATTTATTTCCCTCGGTAGACGCCTCTCGACCATTTGTCCCAAATGTGATCACCGCCGTGACACTCATTTGGGTGAAGCCAAAACAAATGGTAATATTCGTACATAAATTGTTGTCTAATATTTTCATACAATGGAGACATGTATATACGTACGTACATCATAGTAAAGTGATATACTCATTTTCCATAACATATGTCTTATATAAATTTATGCAATATTTACAATTTTATCTATTTTCATAATTAATTAGCCCTTAGTTTTTCTATATCATATATATTATTATAATATCTTAATTTACCTAAAGTTTTCCTCTAGTCATATTTTAATTATATTTTAGCGATAGAGCTAATTATTTATTTGTTCGAGGAGAGACTAAAAATCGCATTATGTGTCTAATTTTCACACAGAGTTGGATTATTTTGTCCGTTTAAGACAATAATATCGCACATCTATAAACTTAAATCTGTATAATTACATTTAAATGGTTCAACATTTCCAATGTTTTAAGATAACAGATTTTTTAAAGATAACATATTTCCCCCATCTCCGACCCGGTTGCTGAACTGTGATACATATATTTGGTGTAGTGTATCCTAACATAATATCTATTTATATTATATACTTGTAACATACGAAGCCAGTACTTGATACATCGAGTCATATATATATATATATATATATATATATAATCAACAATTAATAGCCATCTTCCACATTCACAGAAAACAACACGTTTTAGCGCGTACCTAGCAACCAGTTTAAATGTCTTTTTATGAGCCGATGACAAATCAGATTACGAGATGCTGGAATAATGTGGAGTGATATATATATTGTTCCTGGATGTTCTGATAGCATAAATTGCTTCTACATCCTCAACTTACCATGAAAGATATTGACACTCCTTCACAAGCCAGGTACAGAAAAGGAGAACTACACAGAATTAAAGCATTAGATGACTTTTTCAGCAACTATCACTCAGCGAGAGTTTCAAATGTATCCATCATGAACATACCGGACTCGTCTACCAATAAAGAAAAGGCGATATGGTGCTGGAAGGGAATCCACTCTGTATATCTAATATCTTTAAACAGAAGAGAAAAAAAACAGAAACACAATGGGCTATATATCTTTGTCCAAGTTACTAATACTTGGGAAGACAGTCCGATGTTTGTGTAATACTTTATACACAACACTGAAATAGTACTTTTATTTATATACTTTAATATTTTTATCGTAATACTCTAATTTGGACAAGAGTATTTTACGCTTATAAAAAATGCTCCGTGGCTTTTGGTTTAGATCCAGTCTCTCTTTTTCATCTTGAACATGATGTTACCAATTCAAAATATTCCTTTAATGCATTAGAATGTTTTAGAATAAGTGTATCATGTTTCTTAGGTATATCTACATTTTCTTCACACTCTGTCATACAAGCAAACATGTAACCGTGTCTCCAGAAGTATATACCATTATTTGTGTTTACCGTGTACAAAAACGTATATAGTATGGCCGTGTACAAGTACAAGGACGTTGCAAGTTTTCGAATGAACCTGTCAAACTCCGTGCTGGAATTGTAGCGACTTCGTTTGTGTACACAATTCTATATTTGTGATATCAATTATTTTTTATCAGTAAAACTTCTATCAAATAGTTTTGATGACAGATATCTCAAACTCCTAATAATTGACCAAATTAACACAAGCTGTTATGGGCTTTTGTAGGATGTTCCTGTCTACTTTGATTAGATTTTGTTTGCCCTTGGAATGTTGCATTTCTTCATACAAAGAGACAATTCTTTTAAATGGGTGATTTTAGATCCAGGTGCTGGTCACTATCTGGAGGCTCACACAGACATTTGTCCACGAAGAATTTCATTTGTGCCTGCCCAAGGTGTTCTGCACTAAGTAGAAATTCTTGAATCACAGGCTTGCTTGTGTTTTGGGGAGGATCTTCAAGCTGTCGCTTGATCAGCACAGCCTCTATGTTGGAGTGGTCGAGAAATCTCCTCCCCCACCACTCACAGGGGAGCAGTACGGAAAGATGGAGTCGAAATACCCTGAGGGTGATCACTGCCAGAATGTTTTACGTCCTCAGGAGGTCTTTCACGTCCCCCTTTATTCTAATAATTCAGTGGAGACGGTAGCGCCATTTAACGTGGTCAGCCACCCACGATGTTGTGAGCCGAGAAATTAATCCCTGGAAGTTTCGATCTCTTGCTGGAATCGAACCTGTGACTTAACCGCCAGACTACCGGGACTCTCTGAATCACAGACATGACCACATCATTGTTATATTCCTCAATGTGTCACCGCCATCTAGAAACACGCTATGCTGTTTCAACGATACAACTATATGCTGCCTTCATCAGAGTCGTCTTTTTCCATTCTACTTTTCGTGCACTCATTGCGTGTGTACTCATCGTATTCATCGTCCATTGTCAGACTCAGCATTGCTGTTGTCTGAGAAGCTATGACCGTTCTCAGATTATACGACTATGCCCATCTACCGAGTGCTGATACTATTCTGGTGATACCTACTAAGCCTCCCAATCTTATTTCCTGTAGCGTTTAGCCATTCCGTACTTTGGTCTGGCGAAACCTGATTAAAGCGTCAATTTGTGCGTTTTACTACGAAGTTGCCTTCCTGGAACTCAAGAAGAACTTCTGGTCGGAGAACCGACACCTCAGCCAGGTACACAGTACCCCATCTGGCGTGGTTAACATGATCGTACCCGAAGAGAAATGGCAGCATACATTTGAACGCATATAGGTGGAGATCCGATGATCCATCACATCGCGCTCTTGTGAAGCAGAATATGATGCTGACGATAGTCATATAGTTCCACAAGAATTCAGTATTGGGCTCATCAACTGTAAGAGCTACAACGAGCCATTTTATGTGGTGCTGAGATATGACGGTAGTCAGTTTGTCAACCTTCTGTGCAATGTAATCGGCGTCTATGGATGTGCAGATATCTGAAAGTTCCCATCCAGGTACGTATAACACCACGGAAAGAATGTTTTACGAAGAGCCTGTAGTGAAGTTTGTGCGTCCTGATGACACGTACATACCCCCTTTCTGCCATGAAATGCTGCGCAGCATTAGCTCCTAAAAGATCACACCCTACCCATAGCTCGCCCAGGCCAGACTTACTCATGTGTCGTCCTATTACACCCAGAAAGTGCATGGCAATGTGAAGTCCTCCAAGGCAATGTATAAGTATGTCCTTTTACTCTTCTATCGACCACTTCAGTTTCAGCAGCTTTGGACAAAGTGTCTCGTCCACCGTCAGAACGACATGCTGCTGTCCCATCAATTTGGCTACATGGAAGCACTCGCTTGGCGACTGTATTCAACGTATCTAGTTCAAATGCAGGATCCTGTATGATAGGTAGGTACCGGCTAGCTACTGTAGTTTTCTCCCGGTTGACTGTGCTCGCCTTTTGGATGTACAATTTCCAGGAAGGCATTGGTTTGTGAGATGACCCGGACAATATGAAGGCCATATCCGTTGCATTCACATTCTGTGCCGAGGGACATTCCTCATGTGAGTGTGTGAAACACTCAGCTGCAATCACACTGCTGAATCTCAAAGCTAAATATGGTATTGGATTCCTCATATATGAAAACATACAAGTGCATATTTCATTAAAGTTTTTACCTTGTTCAGTCAAAATGATATGTACATAAATACATTTCAACCCGGCGGTGGCGGTCATCTTGTATTTCTCAATTTTGAAGCATTATAAGCCATTATTAGCTGGGTATACAGCAGATTTGAGTAAGCACCCCTCAATACCCCTAAAAAACGTGTACGCCCTAAATTAATATCATTTGCCTTCGGGGTTAATTTTTTTTTAAACTGACCTAGTCTACCACGGCTTAAGGATATTTAACCATGCCGGGCACCAATAAATATTGCTAATTAACTGTATCGCAGTGCCACTTATCAGATTATTTCCAAATTAATCCCCTATCGTACGTGTTCACTCACAACGACATATAAACGTTATGTCAAAACTCTCCATAACAAGAGCAACTGATCGATGTAGCCACATTTTAATAATCTTTTGACGGCTCTATTTCTTCCTACAGAGATAACTTCCAGTAATATTTCTGTTTCGGTCATATCCTAGCTTATTATATCTAACATCCATTGTATTGTTAGGATTTGTCCAAACCGTTCCATCAAGTGAAGTGAATATATTACTGTAGAAATACGATATTGAACTAAGCATTTCATCTTACCCCCTCCCCCCAGGGCTGTTTTCTCCATGTTGTAATTGAAGTCTATTGAAATATAAATTGCAATTTGTATCAATGGGCTCCACTTGAATGTAACAAATTATTATGATAAAATATAGTTCTCTTATTACTGTGTAATTTAATTTATTGTGGCAGTTTGTCCCTCTTTTTCACCCCCTGGGATTATGTCCGGGTAGATTTTGTATGGACTGAAATTGATTTTAATAAATAACAGACATTTTGACTAATTTGGTAAACCTTTAATAATGTTTATCAAAGGCGCTGTACAGTGACACCCTAAATAATACTGGTGTATAAACATAACAAGGGATTTGAATGATGATCATTATTTATCTGTGAAAGCAATTTTGAACAGGTGTGTTTTCAGAATATAAACACAGAAAGCGACAGAATTTTCCCAATAAAATTATGTTTGCGGTGTAATGTATTAATTGAAAACAAGTTGAATAAAAAGCGAAACAAAATAGTTAATCGAAAATATCTGTTTAAATGCTTTATTGTGTCTTAAATTTTATATTTTTTTTCTTAATATTTTTATGATTTCCAATTCATCGGGTTACTGTTCAATCTCAGTAGGCATACATTCGTAGCTTTATGTTTATCTTGTAAACACATTTTACAACGGACAGTGAATCCAGGACTTGAGATACCGGGTTAGCACGGAGAATGTACTCCGCACACAAATTTACCACAAACGTAAAATAAATAAAAGAACATAGTTGTTGACAAATAATATTTTTTGCTTCTTCATTAACAACACAACAAATGAATCTATTATTAGATATAGTATCTGGCCGATATGCTATAATAATGGCCATCATTTAGCTGGTGACACAAAAAATAAAGGAAATGTAAACTTATGTAAAGATCTCCGCATTAACCCATCCTGAAACACGGTACACATTTATAATACATGCGCAGTATTCAGAAATAAACCATCAGCTAAACAGATGTTGACATATTCAGCTAGTATAGTACAATTCCTAAAAACTAATAAACTGAGCTACATATAATCTCTCATCACTCGTGCATCTGTTGTACAGTTGTCTGTACCAAGTAACTGATGACTTTATGAATACTTAACTTGGCTGTGAACACAATAAGTATAACATGGCTAGTGACAGTGTTTTATAAGTACATAACGGGTACACCAACAATTGACTGTACCAGTGTGCATACATTCCACAAATATGTATTCATGCAAATGTGTGTGTGTGTAATATTACAGAGAAGGAAGTTGGTTATAATTAATAGAGTGGTCACTTTTCATTTAAATCACTTTATGAAAGTATATTGCAGAGCAGCAGGTCTAACTGACAAAAAATCGTCTGTTAGAGGTCTTTTAACTTCCCCACATCTCTGACAAAGTAAGGTTTTTTCTTTTGTTTTAGAAAATTATGGACAGCACAGAAATGTGATATTCATTAGTGGAAAACACTCACAGATCATGTAAAATATCCCGCCCCCCACAAACACACACACAGAGAGGAAATATCACTAAAATAATGTGGGCAAGCATAAATGCACCAATAAATAGATAAGGCGAGATTGATTTAAAACTATATTATCAGGATATGTTTAAAGTTGGCACCTATGACAGCACAAGGTCAGTCTTCTACACTAACTTGACCTTCTCCAAGGAAATAAACATAAATAATTGTAAACTTTATATGAACAATTGTTCTAAGGCATCAATGTATTTTAAAATTAGAAGAAAAAACACTGAAAAACACAGTCTATTACTGAAACATGTTGATTAACATCAATATTTTTATGTGAACAGAAAATCATCACCATAAATCTAACATAAAAACACAAATATCTTAGGATGATCTCAGGGTCGTAGCAGTTCTTGATGTCACAGACTGGCTGGATCAGGATTCTGGGGACAGTTGCTCGGAGGTATCATCTTGTCGGTTAAGTTACTTCTGGCCTTCCTTAGCACAGCATGTGTCCTCTTTACTGAAAAAGATGAAAGTTATCAGAGGAAGTAATTATAGAATGTATATATGATTTTACACATCGTGGAGAGTCATAGAATGATAGCTATAAAAAAGGGAGGGAAAAGAGAAATATTATCAGACCTTTACAACAGCTGATTTTGGTCTATTATTAAAACATTTCACTGACTTGCAACACCAAACAACACAACATAAAAGGGAACTGACCAACTCACACACACACACACGCAGACAGACAGACAGACGCACTAAAGCTTTTGTAGGAATGTCTGATTGGACAATACACCATGCATGTTTCCAGCCAATCAGAGCCAATAATCAGTTTATGAAGCAACCTAAACAATATTTTTGATAACTACAACAATAAAACAGACTAACTGTCCCGTCCCTGACTGTGGTGTATCAGTTGTAGATCAATACTCTTTACGGCCTCAAACATCTGAGTTTTCAACATTGTTTTCATTCCCATATAATTTTAGCATTTTATATTGTTAAACAATACCCATTATTATTTTTCTTAGTGGCGTCCCTAATGGATCTTGTAAATTGGGAGAAACCTGTGCACGAAAACGGGTTGATCTATAAAGCTTGTGATGTCACAACAGCCAAACATAACCATGTGGTCAGTGCTGCCATTGCTTGTTTTGTTATGGAATTGTTTTTTTACAGTATATTTATGTATATAAATATATTTTACAGCACATTTATATGCATACAGGTATGGATGCAGCAATAATACTTTGGAAAGTGAGAATTCCATTCAAGAATTTTCCCCACCATCTTGGAAAAATTGGGCTTGACTGGATTTTGTCTGTCGAACATGAGAAAAATGGTATGCCATCAGCATATCATAGATATGTAGTGAGCATTTGGTGTCTAAACTATTATCTTGACACAAGCAAGATACTTCTACAATAAAAAAATCAATTGTCCACAGCCTTTAAGTTCAATGTTTATGACGGGAGCCACTTAGCACAGTACTGGACTCAATGTGTGAGTTGCACTCTAAAACATTCAGGATTGTCATAAAGATAATTTCCATGAGGATGATGCTTTTCCTAACAAATTCCACATTAGTGTCAAATTTGCTGGACACAGAAAACAGCTCCCACACTTTGAAACTAACCTTTTAGCTATTGTGTATATATGTAAAGCTCGCTAAATCATAGATTAATTGTAGTTGAATAACTCAACTGAAATAAAGACAGTTATTGTTGGAATGTACTGTTTTCATCATATGTGGGGGGACCCCACATTTGCAGAGATGCTTCAATCCTTGAAATGCTCCTCCAGACTACAGAATGATGATGATGATGATTGATGTTTTATGGCCACTTTTGTACACAAGGTAGGCTAAATGGGCTGAGCAACCTCCAAAGATAACGAAGCTAAGTCAAAGATGAAACAATCTTCAGATATGCCCCCACCAAGAGATTCGAACACGGGTGGTAGTGATCTGTGGTCCAACACACTACTGCTTGACCACGGAGGCACCCCCAGAATAAAGATCATGATGTTAGCTTATATCACTCACACTGCTCTATGACTTGTTCCTCCGTCTTTTCCTTTAGTTTGTTCTCAGCAGCAAGATTTTTAGCAGCGGACAGACCTATCTCCTTCGCTTTGATGTATTTCCTTTTTACAAGAGCTATCTGCTGACGAAGCTGATGATTCTGAAATCAGATAAACGAATTAATCATTACCACCATGCACACGACATTTATGCTAAATAAAACCAATCCTGGGTCCAGATTTCCATGTACAAACAAATAAAATATGTACATATAATAATGCCATTAGCATTTGATAATATCACAGTTCTGATACACTGACAATATCAATAAAGAGCCCATACCAACAGAAGCCATTCAAAGGTGCTGTATGTGATTTCCGAAAATAATATGAATGTAAAAACCCAATATGAGATTTAAATGATGAACATTATTAATTATCAGTAAAAGCAACTTTCCAAAACAGATTTAAACTTTTCAAGAAACGACACATTTCTAATAGCCACTGCCAACATGAATAAGATTAAAGTATCCCAAAAAATCACTGTAATATTGATGATATAGCATTATATAACATTGTAAATAAATGAGCATCCCATCTAATGGTGAAGCTAAATTACCCAATTACAATTACAGCTACAATGTAATCAGTAACTTTACACCTGGAAATGATAATGATTATTATTATTTGAGATAATGTAATTGATTACAATCAATTATGATTATTGATTATGATTAACCCATCTCTGACACACACCCCCACACACACTGACACCCCCCCCCCCCCACACACACATACACACAAACAGTTCATCAGCCCTGTACTAACCTCCTTAACCAGATCTGTATTATCCACCAGGTCTCCATTTTGATCATTACGAGATAACTGTGTCAGCCAGAACATGGAGACAAGTTCCTGATGTTTGGTGACCAAACTCTGTAAGTTGCCAAGACTAGAGGACACCTGACGTAATGTGCTGCCATCTATGGACTGAAAGTATCGTTGTTTGTTGATTAGTGTGGCAGTCACGGAGTAAGTGGTTAGATATCATAACATTTAGCATCATAAGTATAAGGTAAGAGATGGATCTCTCTCTCTCTCTCTCTCTCTCTGTGTGTGTGCATGCATGTGTGTGTGTGTGTGTGTGTGTGTGTGTAGTAACTCACCCCAGTACCAGCTATCAGAGCCTGTAGAGCAGTGATAATTGATTTCGCCTCCGACAATTGTTTCTTCAGCAGTTCATAATCATCAATAGCTCCTACAGCGTACAGACAACGTAAATCAGAACTAACACGAACCGATGTCACACCTAAAACAATACAAACGCAATAAACATGTTAACTACATGTACATAGAAATTAACAAATTTGATTTTATTGTCAATAGAATTAGAACCAGTTATACAGATAAATGACTAAAGATTTTTTACTCTAATGCTACATTTCACATATAACAAAATTCTTGATGTGAACATTATATGAAGACAAAAATTCTTTAATTTTTACATTATCAGTGTACGAGTTTAAAAATAAGAATATGTATACTTAAAGTACATCTATATTTAATACAGATATCCAACAACACCGAGGGTCAGGCATGATGCATTACGCGCACACACACAAAAATGTATACATACAATTTTGTCCACACCAAAGCAATTACATATATAAATAAATATAATGAAATGTTAGGTTTTTTTTAAATCAAAGAGTAAGTTACTCACAACTATCTCAGAACAAAGTAAATAGTATTTAGGTATCTGATATTGTTACTGTTAGTGTTACCTTAAATTATGGCCACGACAGGTAGTCAATTACTCGATGTCAATTAGAATACAAGGTTATGATGATTAACAAAAGTTCTATCAGGGAATTGGATTAATATAAAGTGTGAAGGTGAACACATTTCAAGAAATGCTCCTTTCTGACATACTATATGTTGACATACAGCTGACAAAACAAAAATCTATTTCCGTATCATTTTACATGGCACACAATTCCTGGCACCCACCCAGTTGACGCACTTGCTGGTTCCAATCACTATTAAAGCAATTTATATGTATATACAGACCTGGGTACCAGTGTAAAAACATGATATAAACACAGAAAACAACATAGCTACAATCTGATTACATATATATTAGCTGTAGTGTAATTATGTGTTACAATTAAGTCAAAAGAGAAATAATTGAATCAGTAATAATACTGATAACATGGTGATTGAGACATGCATAAAATGTGTATTAAATCCTGGATACATATATAAAAGATGACAGAACCGATATATAGTTTGTGTGTGTGTGTACATGGGCAAATAAGCACATGCATGCATGCACGTTTCTTAGATACAGTGATTGTTCGAAACACATATCAGTGTTTGTTAATGGATAGTAATACTTCTGTGAAATGACAACTGGTTTTCAGCTGAAATAACTGAATTAGAATGTGTTTGCTAAATATATACATTTTGAGAAAATAATATTAATACTGTATATTATTTGTACTATTATTATTAATTGTATTAATAGTAGTAGTAGTAGTACCAGTGATGTTATTATTATTATTATTATTTTGTATCAAACAGTTTATGAGTCTGTGGTTAGTAAATCAGACCATTTCTTCCCTCATAATTCTTGTAAAGAATGCCATGAATATAAATCATTAAAATTGGTCACTGTCATTGGCTTACAGAATCTTACTTAATTTCAGTTAATATTTTAACACAGAATCTTGAATGAGGCCTCAGAATGATGACATTTCTGGTAAAAGTTAGGGACTAGCTGAGATCATTGTTGTTACCTTTGTTTTGTGACTGGGTGGGATGAGATCCTGTCGTATCAGCAGACTGTCGTTGAGTGATCTCCTCAATTTTATCAAGTTTGCCTTTGAGAATGTATAATTTTATAGGAAACATCAATTTAGTGGCCAACAGATGTCATACCAGATGAAGTTAGCCAGAAGCAGCAGAAGACAAGAGAAAATAATATAAAAACAAGGAACAAACACAAGATACCAGGATAATACACACATGTACGCACACATGTACACACACATGCATGCACACACACACACACACACCACATGCAATTAGACACACTTACATGCACTGACAAAATACAAGAAACATTGGATACAATACTGACCAGACTTGGGGTCAATTCAATTCCAGAATTGGAATTAATGGGAAATGGGAGTTGCTTAATTTTAAAAAAAAAGGAATTTTTGGAATTGAAGTTTGCTACAAAAACGTTTAATTCAGAAATATTTCTTCCATGACAATATTACTTGGAATATAAACTAGTCGGAGTAGGTATTCCAAGTAGGTAATCTGAATACCTACTCCAATCAATGATTGGAGTAGGTAAAAAATGGGATTGGAATTAATAAATTTTGTGTGGAATTGGTATTGACAAAATGGAGTTGACCTCATGTCTGATACTGCCACAGATAACATAACAGATATGAAGTGGAAACTGATCAATCATAATAATATTAAAAATATTAATAATAATAATAATACTATATAAAAACTGTAACAGGATAAAAGAAAAAAAAACACATATTTCAACTTAACATGCTAAGACTCACTAAAGCCGGAATAACAAAAGATCAACAAAATAACTCACTTGGTGGTCTACATGGATCTGTTATGTTATATCTCATCATCTCATCACCTGGTGATTGGCTGTTGGCATAGGAGCAGCTCAGTGAACTGTGACCTCGTAACTCTGACCTATCCGTATATCTGTCATTATAGGTCGGGTCACCATTGAGCAAGTGACCAGCATCTGCTTTGGTAGAATCTAAGGGGGAGTAGTGAGTGTGTAGATTTTTTTATGATAAACCAATAACCCAAAAAGGTCGGTCACTATCACCTCAACGTAATAGAGGAGATGAAGGAGTCCTCCAAAACATCACAATTTATTAATTTAAATGTGAAGAGATCTCTGAAAATCAGTAGTTCATCCTGTCAACTGAGTGACCTTTTGTAAGACAGCATGAGCCATTATTGGAAGGTTATATATAGTTTGGGTACTACATCTTTAATTATGAAAAAGACCTGTCGTTTAAATCTTAACTTTAAAAAATCTGTGATCCAGACTTGTTTTAAATTAAAAGGGTTCAAGTGAAAGGTGTTAATGTTCAGTTGTTGTGTAGTGACCACAACCACTCTTTATATGGTCCATATCACAAGCTTTGATGATGGCTACTACTGCCTCATCAGTAAGAGTTGGTGGCATTGGGATCCGGTCATTTGCCCTTCATTCTTTTGCTCTTTAGGCCATTTGCCCCTTTGGTCTTTTGCCCCTCGATCTTTAGCCCCATAGTTACTTTGGCCCATTAGCGTTGCTGGTTGGAGGTCAATCCATTTATTAGGTAGAACTAAATGATGACACAAAAGCTTAAAGAAACTGGTGACTAAAGACAATAATGGAGTAATATTAATTAGAAATAACCAGCTAAAAGCTGTTGTGAGATTTATAATTAAACAATAATTATAATATGTTCTATACTGCCACACACACACACACACACATACACAAACACAGTTTACACACACACAGTTTACACACACACACATACAGAGAGTTTTAATTCAGGATTAACAAAACTGTCATTTTCACTAAACCAGAGCTGCTGCAATATATCTATAATGTTCAATTTAGACAACACTATTTGCAAGAAACATCACCCCAGAAGAAAAAAACACTTATCCTACTTATTTCACGCAATTCTTGAATAAACTCTACTCTGTTCCAGTGAGTAAAACATTAATTAAATTGCACATAAATAGTGCATTAAAATGATCTTGTAAAAGACATTAACCAATTTATGTATTGTCATAGACTTATTTATTTATAATTTTTTATAAGCCATAGCAAATTAAAAATATAACACAACAAAATAAGTTTACTGTATATTGATCAAACTTTTTAAAGCTATGTGGCAAAGACCGAAGGGCAAAAGACCAGGTGACCAATTATTGATGGGGCAAAAGACCGAGGGGCAAAAGACCGAGGGGCAAAAGACCAGGGGGCAAAAAACCTGGGGATGCGGTGTCATTACCATGTAGTTAGCTAATTTTTTACCTTGCCATTGTTTATAAACAGGTATATTTCACAGATGGTACTGGGCATGAGATAACACAGCCAGTATAGGACTCCAGAACCTCTTACCAAACATATGTAATTAAATTAACAAAATAAGACTAAAGAGTAAGTCACCGCAATTGACAACACACAGAATATCAATATCAGTGACCAATATAATATAACCACCAATCTCATCAGAAACAGTACACTGATAAAGCTTATCAGAGAAAAGGGCTACTTCAATAACATCTGTGTTTATGGGATGTCCCCCATAACCATTTAGCCTAGTTGCCAACAACAATATCAGTGAAATTAGATTATAATAAACAAGGTGATGGACCAAGACAAAATTAATTGATCATATACGTACCTCATTAACAAAATGAATATTAATACTTTTATACAGATGACAGTTATGTTTATTTAACAGGTTGTAATTAACATATATTTTCAACCCCAAGGATCTGGAAATAAATTTGAATAACGAAGACTTTAAATAACCAATTCCAGGTACACCAATTTCAGTCTGAGTAGTTACTATAGAAATAAATGAGCCTCTTAACAGAACCTTGATTAATAGATTAAACTATACCTACTATCATATCGCAGAAAGCTAACATTGTTAAACTGATAAATCAGATGCTAATATTATGAGACTTCTCTATATACCATCATAAACTGATACTCAACAGTCATAATACACGATTGTGATACAATAATAACAAAAAAATCTATACTCACATTTAGATATAGTCGATTCATTAACATATTTATTATCTATATTCAGTTGTATGTGACCTTCAGCTGGGTTATGAGTCATAAGTTGTTCAAGTTTCTCTCTGAGCATGTTATTATTGTCTATTGTCCTCACTAACTGTTTACGTAGTTCTCTCATTTCTTCCATCAACAGGCTGATATCAAAGTCTGTGCCAGTATGTGTTGATCTACCTTTATCTAGAAATATCAATATGTAATCTGTCTTAATAATAATATTAATAATGTATATTTAATAAAGCACCTTGACTAGGAGGAGCCATTCAAAGGCACAGTACAAATAATATGTAATATAATAATACCCCAAATAATATGTTTGTATAAACCATATAAGATATTTAAACAGATGTGTTTTTAGAATGGATTTATTTAGATATGTATTATTGTTTAACCATATTTTGCCATCCAAATTTAGCTTTCATATTCAAATATGCCCAGTATTTCTGTCACTGTATGTATATACTCTAACACTATCCAATCAAGTAGATTATCAACTACACGATACTGAACACAGATGCTTTATAAGTACAGGACTTGTATACCATCAGATGATGCCAACAGCCGGAAGGATGAAATTAGGGATTAATTCACAGATTTGTAGATGGACTTATTTGCACTAACGGACACTTGACATACTGGTACTGAGTCTGATCGGTGAAGTCAGTCTACCAAAATAGGTTTTCAGCCAGATCCCTAGTAATTACAACAAATGATTGTGTTGCCAAAATAACTATAAACAGTCATGAGATTAAAACTCATGCTCTATTTAAAATCAAGTCATCTGAGAATACTTAAGTGATCATAACCATCAAATGGATCTAGTCTCCATATTGTCATGGTCTATCATCTAAAAACAGAAGATAAATGGATCATATGAAGACTTCAATATATTGATCAACCTAATAACTGTTATTTTCTATTTCTTGGTCAGTTTAATATAGACAACTAAAACCATCTTGATGAATCTAATGATTTATACATTATATAACATCTTTACTTTCATAAAACATGAATCCCTAAAAAGAGATCGTGACTTCTCAGTAATATGTCTTCACTGACTGCCACTCAAACAACACTTTGTATTAAAATGCTATTACTTAATCATAAAAAGTGGTGTCTAATCTGGCTCCCACCTTATAAATGTGAATTAGTATTGTGATTGTTAAATGATGGTTTCAGTTTTATTTCTATTTGTAATTGAAAATTAGTGATCTTGATCTAATTGTCTGGCTCATTTTTGATATGATGTAGGGGTGCTTTTTGAGGATCTTGACAACTGTAGGAATATTTTGATATATTGCAAATAACTGTTTTATAGTGTATATAATGTATTTTTAGGGATTCAGGTTTTATAATAATATTTAAATTTCATAATAATTGTTACATCTAACTATTAAGCAAATATGGCCACACACATGATAAATAATGTGTTAGATGTCTTTTTATTGCTGAAGTATTCTATTATTGCTCAAATCTATATGGCCAGCTAACGCTTCACAGTTGGGTGCACTCCTCTTCCACACTTAGCTGTTTGTCATGATATATTAATATAAATATCTTCACTTTGTAACAATAGGCATATTATGTCATATACAGAAAAATTAGGTTTTGTGCAAATTTGCAGAAGGTTTTCAAAACCAACTAATTTATGAATTTAAACATTTATCTGTTTGAAATTGTCTCTTGACTGATTTTCTTTACTGATAATGCTTGTTTTTATATCTGTATCCTTTGTACAGTGACTTATAATGGTTTAGTGGGATATACTCTACATAATTTATAATACATTTTTATATTTAAATTAAAAACACGTCTAAATTCAAAATTATATCTGGACTCAAAGGTTTGGAATCAGGGATTGTGGACCTGTGGTGATTTTTAATCATTCAATGATGCCTACAAGTGGTACACTGTAAAACAATGCAGAGTCTTATACATCCACAAATTCTTACAGATGATTAACAAAAAGTAACAGAATGATCAACAGACAAAGTATAAGGCATTGCAACAAAATCTTATAATGTCCATATTTATTGTCTGTTAACATATTACACATACCTTGGCCTTGTTTTGGTGTAAAGTTGTCATAAATATGAAGTTCACGTTTCAGTGTTTTGTTAAGATCAGCATTTTCTTCCAGCTGTCCTCGAAGATGTGACACACTAGCCTCTAATCTGTGAAACATATACAACAGTGATTATTGATTATTCAAAAAAAACAATTAATTATTTATGGATACTCCCTATGACAGTTGAGAAAGTAGAAATTGATTTGGATTAAGAAATGTCTTTTGGATCATTTATTGGACACCATAACTAATAATACTGCTAATTTAACTTCATAACCAATCATCATCATCATCATAATTTGTTATCAGTTACATTAAATATACAAACCTTCCAACATTCTTTTCTCAATAATTTCAACTCTTCATCTCTGTCCTTTATAACAGACTCTAACTGGGTCACCTTTCAGATTGGCTTCCTTCAGACTTTTATCCTTGGTAACAAGCTCTCTGTTGTCATAGAAACAAAACAGAAATGATAAATACAGATTACAATGATTATAATAACAGCTGGCCTGTGTTAGTGTATAAACAAGACACTATAACATCAATAATATAAGTATTAACTTGTCTTATAATATGACAACTATTTAAAGATATAATGATCTTGAGCTGATGTAATGCTAATACACACATACAACACACACACACAGAAACGGATGGAAAGTTCTTCTTCAAAAATAATAATTAACACAATATATAAGCATACAGTAAAAATTATTTGTCGAGCCATATTAGCGCAGTTAGTTAGAGCATAAGACTCATAGCCGAAGGGTCGTGGGTTCGAATCTCCGGGAGCTGCAATGTTGTCATGTGGCGACTGGTTTACTCAGCCATAAAAAATGAGTACCTGACAGGACGCCATGGCTATGTGTTTGAGTAATGCTTTGCACCTATAATGGAAGGGAGTTGAGATATGTGCTGGGTGGAAACAGGTCTGAGTCAGGATAATAATACTGTACAGCGCCTCAGAACAGGGTTACGTGGTTCTGGCGCTATATAAACATGCATTATTATTATTATAGATGTCCTTAAACCTCTTACCTGTATATCTTTGTTTTATTAATGTTTGATTATTGTTTTAATTTAATAAAATAATATTATCATACACAGTCTAATTAGATATTGCATTATAACAAATGATTAGTTAGATAAGGTGATATTACTGTGTTATGATGTTAAGTTGTTGTGTCCTGGTCTGTAGCTGTTTGTTTGTAGAGTCTATCTCAGTCTGGAGATCCTTTTGAAGTTTGAGATAAACTTCTCTACCTGAAATAGAAAGAACAAAACTGGAATCTCTCTCTCTCTGTGTGTGTGTGTGTGTGTCTGCAGTAATGAAAGGAAGAATAAAAATGAAATGTTTTATTGACATACCCTGGCTGGGGTTTGAGCCCATGATGTAGGGCAACTATTCTATCAGTTAGAGGATGGAGATTCACCTTCATACATGCATGTAGATATCATACACATGCATGCGCTCCTGCACATGCACGTGCACACAAACACACACACACAAATTACCCTGTTTCCTAGCTGCTGCAAGCTGTTGCTCCAAGATCTCATGAAGTCTACCATTTTTTATAATGACAGTTGTATCACTAGAGGCTGGCTGTATGACAGATTCATTTACAAGTGAATCTTCTGTGGCTAAATGAATATACAATAATTTAGATAACAGTATTATTATTTACCTATAATGGCTAACTAATTGTGTGTGTGTGTATTCTATTCTAATGATTTTTTTGCATTACCACGTCATCTTCAGAAAATTCAACAAAGAAAAACAGAGCAAATATAAAGTTCACAGCATTTTATCTTAGCCAGAATTTTGTTCAATGTATTATTGACAAATATTACACAATAAATTGTTCAGGAAAATGTGCACAGGAGACAATTAAAAGCATAAACGTGAGGAGGGTTTGAGAAGACTTTTCTCTGCTTGGCATAATTTTGGGGGTCATCATTAGATTTGTGTAGATTCTTGTACAAACAGCTCTGTATATTAGACACCGATATAAAACATAAAAATGTTTACTGTAGAGAATAGTTATTATTGGTAATTACTGCTCTTCTAGGCAACTCCATCAGTTTATAGTTAATATATATAAAGATAGTTTTACTGGAAGAAATTTAATATATAGCATAGCCCTATTGTAACACACACACACACACACACACACAGCCCTACTAAGTGATGTTTATTATATATAAATGTAGCCATACTGTTTATTATATACCAGGTAGTAGTCAACTTACGACCTACGCAACTTTAAGACTGGTGGTACGACTTAAAGATGATTATAAAACCATTACACAGTATAATATATGTATTGTCATTATAACATAGGCCGGCTTATGTCCAGATCAACTTACGACAGGTTGGTCGTAACCAATCAAGATCGTAAGTCGACGACTACCTGTATAAGTGTACCCTTAGTAGGATATAGTTATTATATGGGTATTACTGTTAACCAACCAGACGTACCATTCTCCATCAACAGTGACAGATCTGATGCTAAATGTCGTGTATCATTGAGAAGCATCTTAAATTTCCTCACTCTCTCTGGTGTAACATCAATCACGTCTAAATCACCTTGACTGTTATGATGGAGGAACTCCTCCAGGAAGGTGCTCAACTCATCAAGACAACGTAACAAACCATCGCAGAGCTGACGGCTCTCAGATAACTGTTGTGTCAACATCTGTCGCTCTGTATTGTAGTCCTACAAGAGGAAAGTTCAGCAAATAATATAAACAATAAAAAATAAATAGAGTCGCACAAAGCCTAATCTGAAGGAATTTGTTTGATACGATTTAATCACTACCAAGTTATTACACAGCAGATAACACGAAGCCAATCTAAGGCTTTAGTGCTAAAAAAACCGTCAACCAACAAATCACTACATAACATTATTTTATCACACAATGTGATGTATTTAGTGTGCTTCTCATAGGAACTACTAAAATAAACTGACTCTCACTTGGCAAAAAAATTGCCTCCAAAATATTTTTTAAACTTAACATTACACAAAAATAATTCATTAATTTTCAGTTATGAAGTTACATTGGGTGATATAATAATGTAGTGACCTTACTCAAAGTACAATGGGATTTTAGAAGTAAAAGCCTAATTACTTCTCTCTCAACAGACATATATACCAATCACAAGCCAGTAGTCGGATATTAATTTGTCAAAGGATAACTAATATTATGCCCAATTTACTGAGAATACGGTAACATTAGTCAAATAAAAACTGTACCATATAACTACTACAGACCCCTTGCAGTTTCTGCAGTTTCTCTTCCAGATTTGTATAATGTTTTGTTGTCTGAGTTGATGAATCAGATTTTTCAATCTCTTTTGTCATCACTGATCTTTCACGTTTTAATTCATCTAACATCCGTTGGAGATCAGAATTAGCTTTACCACTCTCCACCAGTTTTCTCTTCAGATCAACCACTTCCTGCTCCAGCTTCTGTAGCTGCTGGGCAGCAGCAGATGATGGCATGGCTGTCATGCTGTGATTGGTCGATGTCGACGAGGCCGATATCGTCCTGAGCCGTGTGGTAGCGACGGGTATGTGTGAGGTCAGCGACCTCTTCGTAGATTCGCTGCCGCTATCGCTACTGCCGGCACTGGTGCTCCTCAGACTACCCTTTAGACCAACCAGAGCTCGGTCGTATCGGATGACGCAATTCCGTAATTCAGCGATCTCCTTCTTCAGCTGTTCAACGTTCTCACACTGACCATAGCCAGTCAGCTTACTGAGACTGACACCAGGAAGGCCTCCATCAGACAGCTCATCCACGGATCTGGCAAGTTTCATTGGACTCTTCCGTCCTGCGATCACGCTGAGATTGGACTCACTACGACATCTAACCGGTGTCTTTACCAAGATGCCTGCCTCTTCCAGCTGATTACGATACAGCTTTATCTTCTCGGCTTGATGACGCACCGTGGCCTCAGTCGAAGCCAGAGTAGACTGTATAAAGACAAGAACAATACCTTCAGAAATGTGTATAGACTAGAGTGATGACAGTCCCTTTATAGTTATATATATCACATACAGTAGGTGATATATGTTTACATTAAAAATTATATAAAATAACAATAATAACGACGACTTAATATATAAACTTTCTGTAAGTTGAAATGTTCTTTTTTTCTTCTTAGCCTCATGGCTTAATCTTTATATGCATTATACAGTATCCCATATATATTTTTACCATAATTACATTAATACAGTGTCGTGCTGTATTTATTATCATTAAGACAATTATGTAACAGACACACACAGAGAGAGAGACTTTGACCATTATAATATTATTATATTGTTGTGTTAGTATTTCTCCATTAACATTGTTCTTTTGTTATGATGACCACATCTCAATCCAAAAGATAGCCACAATATCATCATTATATTGTCCACATCAAACAGCACAGCTCTAAGGATTTTATAGTAGTAGTCATATAATTATGATATATAAATCAGACTAAAGGCAGGAATCATTTGTACATTCATAATTGCCCCCCTCCCTGTGGTAAGAATCCATACAACCATGTGCCAATATCAACTGCCCAAGCAGCATAGTAATCTCTCATCAAAGCTGGGTCATTCATTTAGCCATGACACTGGTCAGATGATTTTTTTTTACATTTTTTATTTCATATTCACAACCATACAACTGCACATACGATGTAAATATATATTCAATAAAATTATAACATTATTTTAATGTTTCTGCTGCTACTCCTTGCTCACATATTGTCATTCAAATATATATTAACTGGGCAAAATACAACTCCACATATTTTTATTTTTACTATTAATGTAATAATTTTTTTAAAGCAGTTAGATTTGGAAACTTGTTTTCATAAGAACATCTTAATATAATTTTTTTGGCGAGTAAATACACTGCATTGAACATAATAAAATTTTCATCTTGGAAACCTATAATTATTTCATGTACATTTAGATCAATCAGTATATCTGTTCTCTCATACAACCATACTTGGAGGTCAATCCAAAATAATTTAACAACTTCACATTCCACTAATAAATGTGGAAGTGTTTCAATTTGTTCATTACAGAATGTGCAAACATCACTTTCCACTATGTTCCTCTGGAACAGTTTTTCACTTGTTGCTGTAATGAAATACAAGATTTTGAGCTGCACTATCCAGATTTGGGTACATTTTAGAGACCTTTACATCCACTGGAAGCTATTTTGCCATTCTCCCAGTGGAAGACCCCCTGGGAACCATTCATTCCATTTCCTGGCTTCATTAGGTGTTATGTTACTGTATGATTGTTCTATCAAATCATTGTATATTGACCCACAACCCTGAGATTGTTTCCAAACATTCCTGCGAGGCCAGTGTAATATGGATACATCTACTACTGTATGATTTTTTTAAATCTCAAATTTCCACCGACGTGGAATAGCTGAAACAATACTCTAATAAATCAGAAAATTTATATGTATGCCATATTTCAGCTGAAAACCATTCAGACTCAATATATCACACGTTTCGTTAATAAATTGATGAATATAAACAATGTTATTATCAATGAGTTCAGATACGTAAATAGGCTTATTGTTTATTCTTACATGTGAATTAAACCATATTATCTGGTTACGTATTTGTTGAATATTGGAAGGGTTATAAAAATTATACTTTGACAATCCCATTATTACTTCTCTAATAAAAAGATTAGTCATGTTAGTAATAATATTAGAGGTGCTAAAATTCATATTCCAAAAAAGATTCAAATTGACAGGGATTTTATTCTGAATTATGATATTCCATGCATTTTCTGCCCTCATTATTCTCTATACCCAAATAATTTTAATGCCTGATCTTTTAACACTATATCAGGTACTGATACTCCTCCTTTTACTTGGGAAGTTTCATAGAACTTCTTTTGACTTTATCTGGCTTAGCAAATAACAATTTATTTATTCGCATTAGCATTTCCTCTGACGGAGAAGGGAGTACCGATAACAGATATACTAATTGAGATATTACAAATGTATTAATGATTGTGACTTTCCCATATAGTGTCAAATATCTTCTACCCCATATTTTCAATATGTTCTCCATTTTCTTCAGAGCTTTGGTATAATTTAGTTTTATGGGGTCTTCTGTTCTATGACATATTACTACGCCTTACTATGCACATGGTAGGCTAAATGGGCCGAGTGACCTCCAAAGGTAATGAAGCGAAGTCGAAGATGAAACAACCTTCAGATATGCCCATGCCGAGATTCGAACATAGTGGTAGTGATCTGTGGTTCAACAAGCTACCAATAGACCACAGAGGCCACCCTCATGACACTGGTCAGACTTGTGACAAGTAACTGAGAGTCAACTATATATAAGAGACATTCTATAAACATAGATATCACTTGGGTTAACCGGACATGGAGGATTACAGTACAATGCTCTATATCCTCCATTATCACCCAAAAACTGTGTTCTATAAATTTTCCATAATGATGATTCTAATTTCTATTTTTTAAAACTACACATCACCATCACCATCATCATCACAATTTACATTAACCTTCTGTGTAAAGTGACTTGATTTTGACTAAATTTTCTACCAATTTCTTTAAATCTGCTGTTGATATGTTTCAGGCTACAAGAGTCGCCGTAGATGTTATAATTATTTCTATGGTGATGTTGATATACCTTAGCACTGACGAGCTCTGAGTTGATAACATCCATTTGTTTCTTGGTCACTTTTATGTCACCATCACCTACTGAGCCAGGGCTTTGGAACGGAGAGACTTCTCCTATAAATGAAGTAAGTAACAGATTGAAGGAAACACACATAGAAGATTATATAAAGACTGCTAGAGTACAGTCTTCCAGCTTTTGGTGTGTGTGTGTGAGTGAGTGAGTGAGTGTGTCAGTCGGTTGGTTGGTTGGTTGGTTCTGTTGGTTGGTGGGCAAGTCAGTCGGTCAGTCTCTCACTGTGTCTGTCTGACTATGTCTGTTACATAAGGTGACATATTAAATCTATGTATACCATGAATGATCATATTGTGTTATCTATCAAGAAACTTGTCATAATATATCAAATCAGACATCTTAATATTATACAGCTTAATAATATACCTCCCAGACTCCAATATTAACAAATATAATTTAAAAAAGATAACAGAAAATGGATCATCAAGTAGCAAAATTATTATGAAAACAATCACAGAATAACCTAAGAATAAATAGTACCTTGAAATCTCCATTTTTGTTCATGTTATAAAATAAATAAATAAACACTCACACATACTGGTAGTCACACACACACACACACACACACACACACACACACACAAATATACAGATAAAAGTAGATAGATAATACTGTTAGAAGTAATTCTGACATAAATAAACAAAGTTTTCAGTATGAGGTCAATACTAGCCTGTGTTATTGTTGTCTTTGTTCCCTGATGATTGAGCTATAGCCAGTTCTTGTTTTAATCTATCTATCTCATCGGCCATGTTAGTGATCAGTTCTGGATCTAACGATGTCCTGTTAGCATCGGCATTCAACTCCAGCTGCTTCTTCAACAGTCCATTAAGATATTCGGCATGCTGCAGCTGCACAGACAGTTTGCCCACCTGTAACAGATAAGACAGCTGGGTAAACAAATAATATCAGCTGCTCATTCAATTCACATCGCTTTAGAATTTATATTATTGGAAGTTGATGACACACACATGTACACATACGTACGCACGCATGCATGCACATACCTGTTTTTGTAACTCCTTGTTTTGAGCAGAGACTCCATCAGATAAATCAGTTTGTTTCAACTTTAACATTTTCAACTCTATGTCACGTGTCTCCAAGTCCCTTTGAACCTAATGAAGAGAAACATGTTTAATCAGAACTAGAAGGAAATCACAGCACACTCAGTCAAAATATAAACACTTAACTTATACATGAATTGTTTACCTACCATTATAACAATACATGATGTTGAAATTATATAAATTACCAGCTATATCAAGAGCAATTGTTTATAGACAGTTCATGTAAAGAATCTCAGCCAAGTTTTGGCGTCATTCACATTATCCATGTGCCTGCCTACTCTCAAGTAGAGACCCGGTTACTTTTCTGAGACACAGCTAAGTTGCACCATTGTAGGCCCTTGAGGGCTAACAATATCTGACCCTGGTACTTTATCAATTTAGATCTTTAATGCTCTTTGGTATATTTGGAGTATTCTACTTCTTGGCAACTTTCAAGGATTAAAATCTAACTCCAGACAACATCTGTCTATTTTCTAAAACTACCCATCATTAATGATGGAGACAGAGGGGTAGCTAGCAAATGATATTATATCCCCATGTCCGGATAGAACCAGTAAGATGTTAGCAGATCAGCAGATTCATGGTTCTCGCAGCCAAGAAATATTATTTTCCAGGACATTTCCAGGACAAAGTATACAAGATTTAAAGGTAATAAATCAAGATATGTGCGAAAAGCATATATTTCATCAATGTATGATCAATTATTGACATTTTTATGGTACAGCCTCCTTCTCACCCCTTTATTTAAATTTTAACTGACATGGGATATCAATACTATGACTATGTACTGGCACACCCTTTTTTCCTACAATTGAAGTTATCTTCTACAGGCTAATATTTATTTGCAGGCTTTTTTGTTCCAAGTCGATTTGTTTTCACAGGCAATATATTTCCAGGATATTTCAGATTTTGTCAAATTCCAGGACATTTCAAGTAAAATATGGTATGTATAGAGCGTCATCATTGAAAAAAGAACACATTCATTATTGAGAGACAATATTGACACAAATACAGTTTGTGTCCTTGAAGTTGCAAATGTTTTTGTTACATATGATTATTTGTTCAGAAATTATCACTGACAGTAATAAAACTAGAATGATTAATTACAGTTCAAGAAGTTTTCTACCTACAGGCTCAGAATGTCTAGCTCAATTAATTTCCGTTTAAAGTGAATGGTTGAAAAATCCAGATGACACGGTAACACATTCTGGCCAATCACAGTGACAATGTCTTATATAATAACAAAGATGGCATCAACATATAGGTCGTATGTTTTGAAACATTTTGACCATCTGATGTCTTAAATAATAATATAAATTTGAGAGGTAGAAAAGTATAAAACTGTGCGCAGAATTAACAAAGGAAACATGAAAGTTGACAATAGAGAAAATATCAACCAGTTTAAAAAAAGTGTGGTACTAAAATATTTCACTAAAATCTACATATATCAGCTGGATTGGGTTGATTATTTAGCCTTAGTCACACAGCCAAAATATGTCTGCTTAAAGAAATAAATCCGACAAATACAGGTATGAGCCAGTTTTGAACCCACAACACGGAGATATGCTACAGTGCTCTAACTACTCTACCGTTGGAATTCCTTAAATGTACATAAATGACAACTCACTGAAAATAAATAAAATCATCTCAGACTTAGACATTAACCTTGTATATATACATATTTGTCTTGATTATTTTCAGAATTAGTCAACTTTTGTCTCCACCTGTCCTTCAGTATAGCTTCAACTGAACAAAATCAATCATCTTTACAGTATTGTTCAGCATACACTTCTTAATTTAAGGAACCAGGTAGATAGATATGGGATTAGAGGTCACATGATAAGACAGCCACCTTGTCAGAACTATCCTTATGATGGTTCAGTGCCTGGGGCAACCCAGCTACTGGAGTGTCCTAGACTTCCAACCACCCCACCATTATATATATATATATATATATATATATATATATATATATATATATATAACACACACACACACACACACACACATCTTCATTGGATACATTTAATCATATTAGTTAGTAACAAAACAACCATCTATCACATTATTGACTGTGGTTTGTTTAGCCATATAGCTAAAAGGTGATTCCTTAGAGAAACATTCCACAAAAACAGATGTCACCCAGATTTGAACCCACAAACTGGAGGTTTGCAAACACAATACAATAACAACTGGACCACCAGAACATCCTACTTTATATCACAATCTATTCAACTAGATACAAGCAGATCAGACAACATGGTTGTACAATGACTGTTTGGTCAATACTGATGACCAATTCAAATAACCAATATCAGATATAAACCTCAGAGAAATAGATCAACTCTTGAGGCCCACACTCAAACAATATCTTCAGATGAGCAAATAACATCATTTCTAAAATAATCGTTCTAGTTCTCCTACCTGTTCTAGCTGTTTTTCTAGTTCAGCAATGATATTATCAGCAACTGCTTGTGATTCTTGTGACATCCATCCCTGACAGCCATTAGACTGTGATCCTTTCATGGTCTGTCTAAGACTACCATTAGCCTGTGAACCTTCCATTGTCTGTCCATGATGTCCATTAGACTGTGATCCTTCCAGGGTCTGTACTGGCATGGCATTAACGAGCCCACTGTTACCATCATTCCGTATCCTAAGAACCTCAGCCAGCTGTTTCTTCAAATTCCTGACCAGCTGTAGGAGATCCTCAACTCTCATTTGAGACAGCGACTCCTCATCAAAGCTCAGATCCGGAAGATCCATGAATGAGGGTAGATAGCTGTTCCAGAGCAGCAGAGACCCATTACTGACCTCAAACATGGATTCAGAGTCCCCTCTCAGCCTGGTTCTAGTCCTGTTCTGATTCACACTGTCCGTCTTGTCTTTAGACCCGCCTCCTCGTATCTGATCAATCCCCATCACGTCCTTGACTGGGCCAACTTCACTCCACTCCACCTGTTTATCAGCAGCTGGTATGCGTTGTAGGTGCTGATGCAGCAACTTGTTCAACTGATGACTCTCTTCCAGCTGCTCCTGTAACATCAACACTTGCTGATGGAGTGTGGAGACGTTCTGATCAACTCCTGGAAAGAGAAAATGTTCGGTACGACGAGATCAGAAACAAATACTTCCACGAACAATTGAAACGAACACAATACACTGATGAGACAAACGCCACAGGAAACCCATAACACTACTACTGGGTGCTCTTGAGGGGAACCAATTATGTTCTTTGTTCAATCAATCACATGACATCAGGACAACACAGGTTATACAACAAACGCTACACATCACCAACAATTGGACATCTAGAACACTCCTGACACTATCAGGATACACAGCAGGCTGGCTAATATTGATCAAAAGTGAGCTGCCCTCAACAAACCAAGACTTCTTTAATCAGTAATCCTTATTTATATTTGTTGTATGACAAACACAACACGTGGTGAGTGTGTCAACATTTCACCTGGCATGACTGTCGAGAAATACATTACCGGTCACACCAGGGCCCCTATGCTGACTGACTGACTGACTGACTCAATCAATCAATCAATCATATCCCTCCTCCCCCTTATCCCTCCAGATCTGACACTCAGACACTGAACAAAAAGACAGCCATAGTATATGCAGTAACCTTACAGACACATGCTTGTATAACAATAATAATAAGAATATACAAACTATAATAAAAAATATCATAAGGTAATAATATTATCACAAACATTTGATCATCATTTAGATACTGACAGAGTTACATAAGGACATCACAATGGCTGAGTCTCTCTCCCTCTCTCTCTCTCTGTGTGTGTGTGTGTGTGTGTATGTCAGTTATTACCAAGATTGTTATAAACTTGTATGTTATAACCCCCTCACCCAGAATGTGTAATATTTGTTTAGTTTTATTTAATACTGGTCAAACAGATAATCCATGTAAATTCGTAATGCTGCCTGTATAACACATTAGAACCCCCAATTAATGGTGAACAACGAAGACTAAATTTTACTGTTTTGTTTGCGTGTTCAGATCACAACTGAGATATATAACCTAGGTGCTTCACGATAAAATAAGCAAATCTCACAAACACAGATATGAGCTAGATTTTAATGTGGATGTTTTATGGCCACTTTTCAGCACGAGGTAGGCTAAATGGGCGGAGCTAAGTCCAAAGATAATGGGGCTAAGTGAAAATGAAACACCCTTCTGACATAGCCCACCCGTGGGTTTGAACCCAGGTACTATAGATATGTGGCCACCTGTGTTACTAGTTAGGCCACGGAGATGCCCTATATGAATACACTAGAGATGTAAATCTTACAAGTAGTACTAGCAGACTAGTCATACCAAAGGCACACACAATCTTTACAGACAAACTGAAATGTCTCTGTACTATTACTAGCTAGCCACAGCAGATAAATACACAATGGAGCTTCTGCATGAAGATGCTCCAATTTATGTTTTAATTTGAAGTGTGTCTTATTTTAACTTTTGTTGACAATTCAAGCACTTCTTCGTGATATATCTAAGGCTGACATTTAAAACACTTTCTGCAAATTCTAAATTGATATATTAGTTTCCTCCGCCTTTGAAAGCAGAATATCAACTCAATAAATACATCAACATCTACCATCATTCACTTTAAAAATACTAGAATCAATATTGATTAACAATTAGCAACAGCATGTCTGAACGTGCCACATCACAGTCACACATACATAGAGAGCTTTATTAAACTAGTGATTGATTGATTTAATATATATATATATATATATATATATATATATATATATATATATATATATGAAAGCTATCAAAAAATAATAAATCTCATTAACAAATATAAACATTAATACAAAGGGACATCAAATTTATTATACACCAACCCACTACACTATAAATATGACAAGCACAATATCTAACAGAGTGAATGGCAGTTTTGGAGTGGAGTGACATTCAAACTAATTAATGATAAGAATATAAACAAGATAGTTCTTGTATATAAATGGCCAGTAACCAGTTCTGACATGTTTCTTCAATAAAGCATTTAGCCACAAATTACTATAAATCAATACGGATGTTTGTTCATCAGTGATTGGACATTAATCAATGTCATGGATCAAGACATCAAAATAGGATAAACCACCCAAACCGTGAAGAACAAGTTATTATTACTAGACAAATGGATAAAGGTTCTATATTGTCATAGCAACTAGTGTATTTCAGCATGCGCGCGCGCACACAAGTACAGTACATATATCAAATAATGTATTGTTATATAGTTATAAAATTGTCATGTCTTCAGCTATCTGTCAGAGTAAGGACTATATAATATATATATATATATATATATATACACACAACACACACACACACACACACACACACATATATATATATATACGATGGGACTTTACTCAAATGAGTGGCTCACATTAAACTTATAGATAACACTGTTAATGTTAAGTAATATAGAGTCCATATTACCAGACCCATTCAATATCACTGTACAGCAACACCTCATAAAAGATGTATGCAAATCCCCAAGATATTTTAATGATAGACTATATTTATCTTTAATATCAAGCTTGAACAGATGAGTTTTTTAGAACAGATTATTAAACTTTTCAAGAGAAGACATATTTTTAATATCCACCGGCAAACTTGATACACAGAGTGGAAGTTGTAACACTACATGCACAATTACTATTTATTACAAGTTCTGACATCATTGTCCAACCAAAGTCTACCAGATAACGGAATGCCTTATTACTGTGGTCATCAAACTGTCCCGTTTTAAAGGTTACTTTCACCATCACATTCAATCTACTTACATATCAAATAATGATAACCTAGTTCAATATATCCGTAGTGACGTCAACAACAGTCCTATAGCATCAGAGCTGAATTAATCTGATCTAATATCAAACAGAAGCTAATACTAACACAGACCACCATCAAATATCAATACGACCACGGACTATAATGTACAAAAAAGACCACAACAACAACATAACAACAACTAGAGAGCTCTTCTCTTCCCCCTAATACAGAAACCGCCTCTCCCCCAATATAGGAACCCAACCATAGAAACACCCTGCCATATATAGGTCACGTATCAGACACACGCACAAAAACTCAACAACCACAAACACTTCAAGTGGGAACAGCACCAATGAAGAAACAATTAATTATTCATCTAAGCTTGTGTTAGCCACATTATAACTGTCTCCAGCCAGATATCCAAGTACATTGGATATATTATAATCCAGGTTATAAGTGTTAATCTCACCTAAAACACGACTAATTAGAGGGATTAGCCTGATAATGATATCAAATATGAGTGATAATTAATAAGATCAAATCCAGGGAAATGCAGCTATTGTAGTATTATACCATTAAAGTGTCTAGAATTGAAACACATAGAGACTAGCAGGTGTTAACATAGCTGGAACTAATTTGATGATTAACTTAAGTTGGTAAACCTATTTATAAGGCACTGCCAGGATATTGGCAGGTCGTATTAGCCAGTGTGTATTACATATAAGCCCACTTTATCAATGATATGGTGTCCAGTATATCACTGATGTAATGATATGACTGGGCAGTAGTATTAGTAATAGTGGTAATAATAATAATAATAATAATGTAGATTTCATAATGCATCTTCACTAGTCAGAGCCTTTAAAATGTTCATTACACGCACACACGCTCACACACACACACACACACACACACACACTTATCATTGAACCACACGCAAGTGGTGTTTACTGTGAAACGTTATGTCACATGGTACTTGTACGTGCTTCAGCTTTCTGTACATAACCAACATACAATCTCTTTTTTGTGCCAGTGGGCATGACCATTTTTTCAAAATATAATATAAAGCGAAAAATAAATATGCCATTACAGTAGCACCATTCAAACAACCATTTATATGTGTGTTAATTACTGTCAATTGACTTGCCACTAGCTAATAGGAGATGATATTAACTTAAAATATGAAGTAGAAAATGAACTTGGGTATGATGTTAATTGCAATTTCAACTTAGGAACAGGGAAGTCACTTAACAACTTAATCAAAGATCTTTGATCTATGAAGCCAACATATAATAGCAATCTGAATAGGGAAGGCAATAAATTTAAAGGACACTAATACTTTAATCTAAGCCCAGTTTTAATTGTAATATAAATAGGGAAGCCCATCTTATTATGATGGCAACACATATTACATTGTATCGATCATTACTTCTCGGATTGCTATAAATGCCACATTCTAATATTGCTGAAGTTAGAAATATTAAGTTTACAAATGTACTGCATAAATCTATAAGATGGAGCTGATTTCTAACAATGAGCGTTGATTCGTTGGATGTGATCAACCTTTAAAGATCTCGCTCGGATCCTGCATTTGATGGAAATAAACAACGACAATATCATACCCAAAACTGTTAATATAAATCACACACACACACACACACCATACAGCTGACCATCCTAAAACATACAATAATACACACATCCTATTCCTACTCACCATTGTTAAGATATTGACTATCTATAAAGATATCAGTCCCAGTGTTAGTCTGTAATCCCGGTGATGGCCTTGCCTCATCAGACTTAATGTTTTGTCTCGAGTCTCCACTCACCTACGACAATACATATTTTATAATTTCACTTCCATAACTGATGAATGATGTTGTATAATAATCTATCAGTTATGCAAGCAAAATTTTAAACTTTCATTTGCATGACTGATAGATTACTATACACCATTCATGCTGAAAGGGTGAATAATATCATAAAAGAATTTTAATGTGATATGAAATATGCAACCATCACCCTAATATAACTGTTTCACCATTAATAAGAAACAGAGAACGTGAAATGAAACAGAGCTCAACTGACGACAGATTGCATATAACATATGTAACTAATATAAATTAATATATGTCACATATAGTGGTAGTTTCCATGCTGTAGTCAACAAAATCCTAGCTACAAGATCAACAACACTAATAAAGAATACTGTTTAAGTTTAACAAATCAATCTTTGGTTGCAACTGAATTATTTTAAGCGTATCGGTGTCAATCACTCAATGCGTATCACTTTTATAAGTAAATATCGCACTACGATTTAACACGCACAATAAACTTTTTTTATACTATTCGCAGAATTAATTAATCTTAATTAAATTTATCTGAACATTAGGATCAAATATTATTTATTAGATTATTAAATCAAATATTATGACTACAATTACACAATAATCTCTCATTTATTTCCCTTTCATTTATAAAATCATTCATTACTACGGATTTTATCATCTGCTCCTAATCTAAGCTAGTCCTCTAAGATTCTATTTATTTTCTTTCTGATATGGTTCAGTAATACATTTCATTACCCATGAAAACATATAGTGTTATTACATGTTAAACGTCAGTCAGAATTTACTATCTGACCTACTAATGTGAACTATTCAGAGAAGGGCGTCTCCCAAAAATGTAAATAATAATATTGTACAATAAATAGTCTGTACAAATAAGTGGCCACCAAGAGAGTAAGATACTGACAACATTTGAAACTCCAACCTCCTCCAAAATCTACAAGAATCTAAATGGATAATATTTTTTTTCTGAGAACTCCATTCTTCAAAGGGTTTAATGGTATGAACAGACGGACGGACCGACGGACGGGCGGACGGACAAAGTGATGGATGAATAGACTGTAATTTCACCAATAAACAAAAGCCTCATTTTGTTAGGAAAAAAACACAGGATTTTATCAATATTAAAATAAGATGACGAGAACTGAAAATGATGAAGGAGACCATTGTCACCCTGTAACGTTATCATAACTAAAGAAAACAGGAGACTATATGGAGATAGAGGAGAAGAAGACAAATGACTTCTACACTGGTTAAAAATGCCAACGGCTTAATACGCAGCTGTTTTGGGATAGAAGAATAACAGACAGCTGTGTGTTCAAATGCCATAAGTGATCAATAGTTAAACAACCCGACCTGGCTGTTGACGGAGTAAACCAAATACATAATGACTACCAGAGATTGTTCTGTTTGTAAACAATGATGAGCATTTAGTTATAACAAACTGAAACCACAACAGCTTAAGAGTGAGACATTTGACGGCTGAGTATATACTCTGAGTAAACGTAGCCAGCAATGATCCAATTGGAAGACTAAGTGCACACACAAACTGCAATCATCGTCCTTAGCACCGATTGCAATCCACATTATGGCAGGAGTGCTTACTGCAGTATACAGCTCAGAGGAGATGACACTAATTGCGGTACCCAGTACCAACTGACCTGATTACTTCTGACCTGACACTGATTACCAGTAGTTAAGTATAAAAACGAGGTAATGTGATGTCATCAGGTCACAAATCACCCGGCACTGGACCAACCATAACATTTAAAATTCTGATAGATTATTCTGGAAGTCTATATTATAAATATACGGCTTTATAAAGAAAGTCATCATAGCTGACATAAACCTTGTTGTAACCAACAAGTCATCATGAACCATCAGCTTCCTAGTATAGGTGAGCTTAGCTCTATAGCCATGACAAGCCAACTCTACCCCAGACAGGCCTATCATCACGGACCACTGATGAGCACGGTCCTTGATGATGACAGCGTTGTGGATCATCGTACCAGTACAGATAGTGGCATCAACAGTTCCTCTTATGTTACATCAGCAGCCAGGGATGTGGAGAGCTCGCACTCATCGGTGGCATCCTCAGGTGATTCGATGGTCAACTTTGGCCCAGAATCACGTCTGACCAGTAGACGTTTACCGTGTTATGGTCAGGAGGCACCGACGACGCCTGATAGGATGACGAGAAGACACCATCATCAGGCAACTGTCCACAGATACAAGCTTCCAGCTCGTGGTGACCTATCAACGAACTCAGACACTTCATTCTTTATGGAGATGCCCTTGTGTAATCGTGGGATTGTTAAGGTCAAGTCCAAGATCAGCTACAAGGTCATAGGCCATAAATTGAAGAAACTGACCAAGAAGTTACAGCAAAGAAGCTGCACCAAAAGAACAGCAGCTACACAGTGATGAATGAATTGATTGTTTCAGACGACATACATCAGTATGTCTCAGTATTGTTTGTTTCTGATACAAATGTTATGTTTGGGTTTGAATAAAATTGAAAAATCTATCACCAAGATGGCACTATTTGTCAACTGTTTACATCAAGTTTCCAACAAACCACACATAAAACCAGAATTAAAACTAAACAAAGAAAAAAAAAGACTTCATTTAAGTACATTTTCAAGAAAACCTGGGTTTAAAATGCAGTACAATTTGGAGACAGAAATTACCTGACATATACACACATAATAAATATTACATAAATCTCATGTAGCACAAAATGTAAATTCAAATACATTTTGAAGTTTGTGTGAAGACTAAGCAATCAAAAACGGTGCCACGTGTTGCTCTCTTTTTAACCAAATAAATTATACAGATGCACACACAGTCATTTAATTGTTAACACAAGTAGGATAGCTGTATCATTTGGACTACCTGACACACAGAACTATACATAGAACTCGGGCTACTCAGAATTGTTGCAATTTCAGCATGGTGTGCATACATGTGCAATGGACGTTGTTTATCAGTGACAAAATGGGGCCAGAACATCAGAGAAAACCACACATTTCTGACATATATTATATAAAGAGGGAAAACTTAAACTGTAGGTCTGTGGTCAATCATGGTACCAATATGGCCTCTAACTAGCCCTGGATGAAGTATATAAGATATGGTTTGGATTTTGATTTTCAACTAATAATGTTACCTAAGTAGTACACATTAAAATGATAATAGAGTGAAGCTAACTTCACTGTGTGTGTGTGTGTGTGTATATATATATATATATATATATATATATATATTATAATAATTATACTATGATCACAGTGTAGTATTAAGTAAATTTATTGCATGGATTATCATGGTTTTACTGAAGTTCGTTCAGTAAATTGAATATATTCTATATTATTTGCACAGCACCTTTGAATTTTGACATTTCATTAATGGAACAGATACCTGATGCCATTTTATATGTGAATGTAAAACAATAAGTGTGCAGAGATCCACAAATCTCAAGGATCTAGCATAATGTACGTACACCACAAATCTTATTACACCAGAAACCATGACTATTGACTTATTCATTTTCTCTTTTATTACACATGGTCAGTGGAAAGTACATTCCTTTTAATGAAGTCCAAAAAATTCACAATTTATACATTAATCCTTTTCATCAAATTAGATTTTTAAGTCTACTAAGAGGTGGCTTTTATCCATGGGAAAGAGATAAACCCCTGTAGCTATAACTATAGTAGAAGATAACTAACCACAGTCTGTGTGTGTGTGCATGTGCACATGGGTGCACATGCCTACGTATGTCCTTCATGTGAATAGTTTTCAAAAATGCTCATTTGTGTAGTATCCTATAACATGAGGTGATGTTAATCAGAGAGATAGTAATTTGATATATTAGATGACAGACTATCACAAGCCCTATAATAAGTTTTTGACCCAAACATTTGTCTTAAACCAAGATTCCATATATTCAGAATGCTAATACGACAAAAAATGGAAAATATGTAAACGTACGAGCATGATTCTATGTGTGACTGTGTATGCAATTTACAAATGCGACAAAACTGATCGCTCCATGTAGCCACCCGGGGTTGTAAAACTGGATTCAACCATCCAATTTGAGTGTCCTAGCAGGCTTTCACAAGAAAAATAGGTCAGAAGGTGGGACAGTGTCCGAAACATATGGATACCACAATGTCACATAAGCATTCAGATTAGTATGCCACTTTACGCATATGTACAGCGTTGTTGAGGATTTTGAAAATTGGCCACACAAAAAACACAACGTGACCTGCATCACCACATGGCCTCATAAATATTGTCTTATTATGCAGATTTGATTGTGTGTGCATGATCTTGTTGATATTGAGACAACAAATATAAGCAGAACATCACATAAGGAATGCGAGGGCAGATGTCACAGAGCAATGCTGGCAGTGAGAGTCCATATTTCCTGCTCACATCTCGTACAACCTCTTTTGTGGCTGCCAACACTATCCCGGTATTTTCCATACATGACGTCACTAAGAAAAAAAATCAGGGAAAGAGCGACACCACGTTTGGAATACCCACACTGTATAATGCCTTATTTTAACAGCTCTGCTCGCTTGATAAGCCGGAGTTTTCAAATTGTTTAGGGTGAATTCCCATTTCAAGGGGATTTTCACATGGGTGTATTGAAAAACAACGACTATTCCAAGACTTTCCGGTATAGCTATTTAATTCAAGTATATTCCAGAAATCCTAGGATGCGTGCGAACCCTTAAAGATGTTTAAAACAATATATGTACATACAGACATGACAACATTGATCATGGTCTGCACACTCAAAACCAGGATTACTGGTTATAAACAGATTTGAAAATGGAATATAAAAATCTACAAATCCATCATGAACTTGTAGTTTATGTATAAAATCTGGTATGAAAAGCATTTCTTTGTAAATCTCCGAAATATACAATTTTTTATTTAAACAATAGATAAGAATAATTCTAGCCATTTTATATATTAAGTTTATTAGAACTATAATTTTATTAAGCACAAAAGACCTTACAATATGTGAATATTCATATCTTGAGTAACAATTGGGTATACATAAGACATCCTCATTGATATTCGGTTGTATCCGTTTCCATTCATAAATTTTTCAGATATCAACACCTGGCATTTTTACCCAATTACACGTATGAAATGTCACCAATTGTCTTCATGCTAATGCTGAGTATGCTTGAATATCCTGCTGCATAATTAATTAATTAGCCACGTGGTGATCCATGAAATCACGAATTTGTTACAACATTTCAACCAACAAAAAACATATTTTATAAATCAGTTACATAGTGTGACTAATAATACCTTGTTTGGCTCCTACGCGGTTCCCACAGCCAAGGAAATATTATTTTCTGGGAGATTTCCAGGATAAAATAACTATTTTCCAGGATAAATTACACAAGATTTTAAGTAATAATTCAAGATATGTGTGAAAAAGTATATCATATTTATTCAATGTATGACTGATTAATGACATGTTTTACAATACAGCCTCTACTTCACCTCTTCTAGCTGTTTGATTCACCGACTTTTTTCATATACGATATTTCTTCTACAGTCATAATATTTATTCACACGCTTTTTTGTTCTAAGTGGATTATTTTCACAGGCAATATTTTTTCCATGGCATTTTCCTGATCTTGTAAAATTCAAGGACATTTCCAGGACGTGAAAAATGAATTAGTTATTTTCCAAGTTATCTTAGGATGGATGGGAACCTTGTCCTGATGCCAACCTTTCTTACTACTCAACATTTCATACATTTAACTATATATATGCATCACTAACCAGTCTTCATTCGTGAATCACAAACACTAAATACTATCAACAAGTTGCTGTTAAAAATGTATTTTTTCCTCTTCCATTATAAGCTGATCTTTCTCTAGTCAGTTGTATATATTGGATTTAAGTTTTATTACAATATACAACAGCAAATTATAAATTAATCTTATTATATGTAATTTTTAAATCTTTTTAAAATTTTTGCTATGCAGTACTTTTATTATTATCTACATAAAGGGCATTGTTTTTTTAATACTTCTTTCACAAACCCGCTGACCACAGCTGAAACTCGCTGTCGGGAAATAAAATTGACTTTTATTCTTTTTAATATTATTTTCCCGCCTTGATCATGTGATTTGTGACCCAATCCAATGTCATAAAGGTTATTTATACAAGTAAAGTGGTGGGAGTGGAAGTTCGACCACAGTGCGGGTTTTTTTAAATATATTTGGGTAAAACCGGCGAATTACTCAACAGCGCCCACACACACACACACACACACACACATATATATATATATATATATATTAGACTTGAAATGGTGACACAAAAGTGTGAATTTTGATATGACCACTTTCAGTCGCTAATTGTTTTTGGTGGTGTATTGTTGCAAATTGCTTCAAAGTAAACACTAAACAATTATTCAGTGATATATTAAGTTCCAGCTTAAAACTATTAAGTGTAGTAAATAATGAATAAGGTTTTAATGTTGTGGTCAATTCTCTCCGCCTGTTTGTTAATTTACAGCTATTGCATATGTTTATTTACTGCAATTAGGAATCATATTATATATACGAAAGACCCCTGCTTTGATCATATTGTGTCAGATGCTACCTTCATCTAAAACATATGCACTATTTCTGGCTATAACAGTGCTCTTACTGTTTGGCGAATTTTGCAGAAACATTTTATTTTACACACAAACACTGAGGTAAAATTTATATTTAAGTCAACAAATGATTAAACAATTACTGGGAACATTTATGAAATAAACAGTTGTGTGGAATCTTCAAGGATGGTGCAAATCGAGGTGAATACATGGAGTCCCTATTATTGCCCACCCGAAAGTGCTGTCTCACTTCGTGGTCCACCTATAACAAGGTCACCAATGACCATGTTAAAACGGGGGTCTACTGTGTGGTGTGTGTGTGTATCTATCTATCTATCTATCTATCTATCTATCTATCTATATATATATATATATATATATATATATATATATATCATCAGTATAACTATATTTGTTATTTATAGTCTTTACCTTTTGTGGGCTGCTGCCACCTAGTGTTTGAGTCCTTTGTGGAAGGATGAATCGGTCTAATTCTAGGCGAAGCTGATCCAGCTGTGTTTGCAGATGCTTACACTGCAAACATGTACCATCACCAGCTGCCATCAATTCTTTGATTCTCACCTAGAACACACAATAAACAAATAGCACAATTATCACAAATACAGCTACGTTATGATCTCATCTTATTTACAATTGCTGCACGTCTTTAAACCTCTTCAAAATAAATAAAATGAGGAAATATATTATTTAAATTAAGATGCGAAAATTCATATTCTGTCCATATTCCTTTCAGGTATAATTTAGTTGATCACGGATACAACAGAGTACGTTTCATCATAAACAATAACCCCCACAGACAGTAATAACATGACACTCCTGTGCTAGCATTAATCATGTATTATTTATAGGATCAGTTCTATGCTGACTGTTTAAAAGGCTAGACTCATAGACTAGATAACATAGTGACATAGGGCTATGTTATAACATACCATACTGTCAGTAGTGGATTGTACCATTCATTTTCTTGTTCAGAAATAAATGTGAACACTTGTATACTGTAAATTATTCTAATTACTTTATTTATGTACATTATTTGCCTGACTTCAAACACACAGAAATATAATTAGGCCAAGGTAGTTTTAGGCCTAAAATATCATGATTTATGGTAGTTACCATCCATTAAGCTGACCTAAAAATCGTTTCCCTGCAGTATTTTCAGGTGATGTTTTGGAATGCAGGAAATAGGTTTTGTGTTCATAATTCGTTAAAATGTGTTTTGTATACAGTCAATAGATCAAAGCAAATTATAACAATCTACACAAACTGTTTGCACATATGTAGGAACTCAAAATTAAATTAACTTAAATTGACTTAATTAGACAGAGCCTTTGATGGTATGTTTTGGTCAATATAACGTGGTAATAACTGAGATGATCAGTCACAATATAAATTATCGGGATATGCAGTCAGTTAGTATATCTAACTAACTCTCCATTGAAAATAAATTAATTAATCAGTGATTATCCCATTATTAGTGTAAATATGCCCAAACAAAATATGCATATGGGGGCACCCTAATGTCTCTGCTGCCAAACAAATGAGATAAGAAGCTCCTGGGTACGAGTTGTCTTGTTACCGACGCTGCCTTCAAATTAAAATTCATGAAATGCGCTAATGAGTCCAACAACATTTATCCATAATTACAAAAATCAGATAATTCTATATATAATTATTGATTTTCATTATAAAGCCATGTTTCACTTCTATTTTCACTCCTTGACTGAGAGTTTAAATAAAAATTATGATTGATGTCCGTTTGCCTAGAACTTTAGATCTAGATCTAGATTGCTGCTAACACACTGAAATATTTTCTCCAGACGACTGGATTTCTTGACACTGAAATAGCATCGGCCATTAAGCCAAACCCCCAAAATAAGGGTCAAAACGGTATTTATGGCAGCCTAGTCATAATGAAAACAATCATTCTACCACCATCGCACCATAAACATAGATGACAAAATTTATAACTACTGATTATTTCTGAGACTGAAATAATTAAAATTTGAAAGATATAAACTGACAGATTAGTAACAAACTGACAATACTACAGATCTATATTTCATATATTTTGATGACATGATAATACATAAAATGAAAATCTGGAGAAAATCACCAAATTTATGCATATGTTAGATGGGAAGGAAAACACTAAATATAACAATTGTAATTTCTGCTGATTTCCCCAATAACAGGTTTTTGTTAATTTATGAGAATATTTAGGAAATAAAACTGAATCTTAATTACTGGAGGTAGCCATTACTGGATTGGAAAGGGGGAAGTAACCGTCACATGTTCTAATGTCAGGTGGCACAGGGATGATGTATACGTCTCAGTGTCACAGATCCTTTGGCTTAGCCATCCTCATGACCTTACCTGCCTCCGTGCTCAATGTGCAAACTACTCTAAATTGATGCCATTATCAGTTCATTCACATAAATCTGACAGTTCAGTAGGTTCTTTGTATTATGAGAGTACACAACAATCTTCGTCAAGAATTTCATCATGTAGTTTTTTTAACCATTTTAGTAACATACGAGGCTGTTTGGACCAAATATATATAAATATTCTTTAATACACCTTTGTTCTCAAAAGAGATGTTTGGCTGAACCCTGCTTATCTTGTTATAACAGAGTAAACATTTTGTATCAAGTGATGTCAGATTTCAGGAGCATCCAGTCTGTGACCAGCTTCCAAAAAAAAGCTTATCTCATGTAACAGTTTCCAGTGACAGAAGTAGTTAAAACATCAATGTGATCTCATCTAACTCACCTCAGTCAGCTGATGAATGTCTTTTAGGCTGACATTAGCCATCTTATCTGACTTAGCATTAAGACGATCAACTTCAGTCTTCAGGTAAGTGATAAGAGCTAGAAGACAAGGTAGGCATAGGTAACTATATACTAGTATTATACTACACAAACACCAGCTACATTACTCCTTGGTATATATATATATATATATATATAGATAGATAGATAGGTTTATATTTACAACACACAAAGAAATAAATATATACACACAAAGAAATAATATAACTTTGTACAAGCAAAGATTAAGTGTATTCAGGTTATCTGTTAGGAAATATAATCAGCCATATAGAGCCATACTTTTATCTACAGTACACTACACTAAATACATTGAACAAATGCAAGATAGAAAATACCCCTGTTGCTGCATACCTACTAAACTGGGTACCCAGCTCTCCATTACAATCACACTTGACAAATGACTGTCAAGGCAATACCTATATAATACAATGACTTCTCTATACAGAGTAAAATTTTACACTCTATCAAACCAATCGTTTCATACCTTCTTTGTTCAACAGGTCTCTAGTAAGATGGATTGTTTGATCCTGGAGTTGTTGGGTCTTAACTGACTGTTCTGTGTTATCAGTCTGACCACGGTTAACAACGAATGACTCCTGGACCTTCGTAAACAAAGCATCCTTCTCACGGCCACTCTCAACCAATGCCTGAAAAGAAATTAAGGAAAGTATATTTCATGGCTGTTTGCTAAAGTATATCTAGGTGAGAGCCTTAGTAGACACAGAATCATACAGGGATGAACCAAGTACAAATTGCTAACTGTACTTAAATACATCCAGTGCTTTGTCCAGTGTCTTGTGTATTGTACAAGGACCATATTACTACTGAACATCAGGAAATATTACCATGAAATATAGTTGAATTTTCTATTTGGTAGTGTCAAGTTTGACACACTAATCTATATTTGGACTTATATACTTTTTACACAGAAGACTAATGATAAAGCTGCTTTAGTCAAGGTGATGTTTTAATTGACTCCAATATGGTGCCACATTAACATGCCTGTTGTCATTGATGGGTAATAGTGGATCTCAATAGATAAGACAAGTTTGACTAAGAAGCAGCCTAAGAAGTGACATTCTCAGTATTGATCATCAATGAGGCACATAGTCAGGAGCTTTTTATATGACATTGAAATGAAGATAAATGTTGGTGTTTACATAGGTATAATAGTTCATCCAACAGTACAGGTGTTTGATACTTAGCTCAACTGATATAATACAAAATATGACACCAAGCGAAAGATTTTGACCAGCTTTGTAATATTTAAATTAGTTCAAATGCCCAATGAATTTATGTGATAACTCATCAGCAGAGATGTGTCCTCACTCTTTATGTCTGTTGCTTAAACTTAAAAGTAAGTGATGCGACCAAACACAAGCTGAGCCAGAGATTATCTGTGCCAGTGCCTTATTCCGCACTGGTAAAACACAAACTTTACTATTTACACTGGTTGAGATTACCTGTACCTACTATGATAATTATATCCCCTACCAAACATCCATAACTGCCAATCACGTTCATAATTATTTAAAACATATTTAATTAATCACATAACAAATGGCACCATTTCAATTACATTTCAATTACTAAGGATAGGATACTGATAACAGATACTAAGACATTTAACGATCCAACCAAAAGTTAATTAGTTAATGATGATTATTGATCACTTGGGATCATCTAATCGATTATAAGCTATAAAAGAGGTTGGAAAAACCCCTGTTTCTTCTGTGATGGAATAAACAGGAATAAGTCACCCGAAACTGCTGTGTCATTCATATATTCATTAGTAGTATATTTAATTATGATCTTTAGCACAATATACAATAAGTTAAATCTTTTTACTGAACAGTGTCTGTTAATTTTGGAATTGTGTAGATATGGAAGTGGCTTTATTTACTTCTATAATAATTGACCCATCAATCTACTTGTTATATTACATATTTTGCAAGTCTCTTAAGACTTCAGAAGCTAGCCTCCAGTAATGTAATATGTCTGTACATAACATTCAGATTAAACAATAGATCACATTCATATAATATCATAATGACATCAGTTTTAAGTAAACGTTACTACGTGAATATTATCCAAATTCAACGTAGAATATCAACAGAACTAATTACCAACAATAACAACACTGGTATAATAAGAACATTAATATCTTATTATTACTGAAACATATTTAAATCTTCCCATAATAAAGTCACGAGTATTATTTTTATCAACGAGCCAACAAACCTCTATCGTTCTATCCTTTTCATTTAGAGCAGCCCTCAGTTTATTAAGCATCTCTCTCTGTTGGGATTCCATCCATGATGCGTTATTCTCCAGTGTCTGTATCAGGTAGTCCCTCTTGTTGATGTCGGCTTGTAATGTCTGTATTTCACGCGATAACTGGCTTAGTTCCTCGCGATGTGCCTGGTCCATGTCCTGTAATAAAATGACTTTTTTAGCTTACTAGTTAGTTAGTTTTTATATCATATTATATCTACATGGTTTCTAAATCATGCAACCATTATATAAACGTCTCTGTCCATCTGAGAAAACCTCACAGAGACATCACAGTGTATGAAATAGGACCACAATCTATTTTCAGAGCTGTCAACACATGTGTGTTTAAAGGTATTACTTTGATGAGTCCTTCTCAAACATTGTTATTTGCCCATTTTTGGTAGTAAGGCTATTGGGCTTCAAGGTAGGGGTACACCAATTTCTCCCACATATAACAATCCTGGCTTTCTGAAAATGCTCTTAAATGAAAGATAGAGGTTGAAAACATGGATAAAGACACTGAGGTTTTTATTAAAGGTTGTCAAATGGCAAAGTTATGCTTATTTCTGATTTTCACTGACGACACATCGCTTAAAGATGATGATAACTGATGTTTTACAGCTACTTTTGTGCACAAGGTAGGCTAAATGGGCCGAGCGACTCTCCAAAGGTAATAAAGCGAAGTCAAAGATGAAACTACTGTCAGATATGCCCAAGCCGAGATTCAAATGCGGGTGGTGGTGATCTGTGGTCCAACATGCTATCGCTGGACCATGGAGGCATTGCTTAAAGGGGTAGGGGTGCCCCATATTACCATATAAGGAGTTGCCCCAGATGTTTGAAACATGCCCCTAATGTAAGATAGACCATTAATACCATTTATGCTCATTTATTATACAGTTATTCCTAGATTGTATGAAATCGTCATGAAAATAAAATGGTTCATTTCTATTGCAATTAGTGGTGAGTCAAATCATAATTTGACTGGACTTTAAGTGCTCATACTTATATTAAAATATAAAAAATAGTTTAAGTACTCAGAATATCAGTTCACTCATACAAACATAAGATGCTCAAATATTTTCAAAATTTAAAAATATTCAGACTCATGCTAGGGTACATTTCAGAAGCTAACAACATAATTATCCACAGGATGTTACATGTCAGCCAATCACAAACCTTGTTCTGGTTATCCTTCTGCTTCAACTTGTTGAGGAGATCTTGAACAGTTTTATCGTGTTTATCTGTAACGTGGCCATGTTCGGTGATTATCTCCTGTAACACTTTCTCCTTCTCTTGTAACTCTGACTGTAACTGCTTAACAACAGCGTTGGCAGAACTAGGACTGGCAGCTATGGCATTCTGATGTAAACAAAAATTACCATGGTAACACCTCATAAGTATACATGCATGTATACACCGCACTGTTTATCTACAGCTAGTCAGCTAACTTCTACGAAATAAACTTCAAAATAAATTAACTAGTATATTAATATTGCTTTCAGCAAATCAGAAAATTTAAATTTCATTTAAATATACAGCTAATAGCATTAACGCATTATATTAAATTAAATTTGTTTTTTCCCCTTTTTTTTGGGAGCTCTATTTTACCTGTAAATGTTGATCTCTGACATTTAGAGATTTTTGCAGCTTTTCCAATAAAGCATTTTTCTCATCCAGAGTAAGTTCGTGGCTCTCGGCAGCCTCCTAAGATTAGCAGTGTAACAAATGGATTATCTAGACAGTCTTATATATCACACCACAACATGTTTACTTATCATTGAACCACATGCACGTGTTGTTTACTATGAGATGTGGGGTCATATAGTACTTTTTGTATGTGCTTCAGCTTTCTGTATGTAGTCTACACACAACATTTGCAGATGATTATGATGATTGATGTTTTACGGCCACTTTTGTGCACATGGTAGGCTAAATGGACCGAACGACCTCCAAAGGTAATGAAATGAAGTCAAAGATGAAACAACCTTCAGATATACCCACGCCTAGATTAGAACACGGTGGTAATGATCTGTGGTCCAACACACTACCGCTAGATTACGGAGGCGCCCCAATATTTTCAGAAAATAGAACTTGTTTCCATTGCATATACAATGTAGAGGATGAGTTTCATGTTTTAATGAGATATACATTATATGATGATCTTCGATATCAATTATTCCCAAAGGCCTTCACTTTTAACTTTGTTTTTAATGTTCTGAGTCATAATAATAATAATTACAAAACTTCTATAGTGCCAATATCCTCGAAAAGAATCGAGCTCAGTGGTACACTTAGTACAGGGGCTGGGCAAACTCATAGTCCGGGTACAGTGCAAGTCAGTGTTCCAGCTAGGCCATTACACAGTGGTGCAACGCCCTGCCTGGTGTTATTGGTAATTAGGATACTGTCAGAAGCTCCATTTCATGAATATTAACTAAATGCCAAAGTTAACTAAAAAACTGATTTCAAATGATGTTCCTCAAAAATATCTTTCACGCGTAAAAGTGCCCTCCATCTGCCAACTGCATCCGTTACTTTTCAAAACCTAGCTGGAACACTGAAAGTTCATCGACAAATGATCAAATGGCAAAGAAATTTAGGAAGGATAAGCGAGTCTGAAAAGGTGAGTTTCAAATGGTGATGGAAAGAAACTATGCTATTTGAGGAAGCCAAGAAGTCATTTTTCTATTAACTAACTCTGATATTGTTGGTTCTACTGCCAGTAATCCTGAACAAAATCCTGTATAGAAGGCAAATTTTAAATGTGTAATAACTTTTATTAATATCGTTTTTATGTCCCTCATAACTCAGATAGAGTGGTTTGGGTATATATTTTGTCATAACTTTGAATGTAAATAGTATAGTGTATACACAAGGTGAGACTTAAATAAATGATCTATCTATCCGTCTATCTACAACCTCTTCCCGGTGAGGTTGACACATTTGTCACATACATTTGTCACATAACTTTGAATGCAACATAATTTACTCATGCTTAAATATGCTTGGTAGTGTAACATTTTGCTGTGCTGAAAATGTGTCCTGTAGCACTAAATCAAATATATACTATCACAGGATGGGAAGACCAAAGGTAGGTTTTATATGACAGAAAAGAAATGTAAATTTTTGTTTTAATTATTAAATGAAGGCAGTCATCAGATAAGTAACATAACTCACCTCCAGCGCCCTCTCCTGGGCTTTAAGAGCAGCAGAGAGTTGCTTTATCATAGCATTATTTTCTCTTGATTCGCTCTCCAGACTCTGTGAGAGGAAACAATGTAACGTTGATGTAAACAAATCATCAGATTCACGAGATCCAGAACACTGGAAAAGTGGTACAGGATGACCCCTCACAACATGCCCATCATCACATTTATCATTTACGCCAATCAAATTACTATCACTGAATGTTGTACACAGCCTTGTCTCATTGTCAGGTGTGTTTCTACACTCAATGGCATTTTTCAAATAATCCTTGGCTGCATGCAAACCAATCTTCTCTGTTAAATGATAAGAACGATCCATATCACAGAATCGATTAGCCATGATGTCAGAGTCTGTTTCTTCATTATCATCCTCAATACCAGAAGATGATCTCGTCAAATCATCATTTTCATGATCAATATAGAACTGGAAATGTGGAGCACCTCTATGGCCTCTACTCTCATGATTTACTCTGCTGATCAGAGATTCAATGCCAACCACTTTGTACAACAGATCCCAGGATTCCTTAAACATATCCATTTAGAATGCAGTTGCCAAATTACAGGTAAATTTCTCATATGATACAACAGAGTGTTACTGAAACACGAACACTCCAAATGTGGGAGACGCAACGATATTTTCCTGGAAAGAGGCAGACAATTATTAAAAATAGTTTTGTATGGGCACCTAATGTCAGGCTTAGAACAGACAAAGCTGTAGACTAAGCAGCAACAGATTAGTTGTGCACGAAATTTAAAATACCATTTAATTCGTGGTTCAGCACTTCCTAAACGAACACCAGGAGACACGCCCAACGAATGACAATAAATTAATTACCACATCAAAGTCACTGGAGAAATATATAAACAAATCAAAAAGCTCTTTGTTACAGCAATCCTAGAGGAATACCATTGTCCGACAAATTACCATAATCCTTTTTTATTGATGCCCACAGACCATTTAATCTTTTAATCCTCTACAAAGAAGTTCAATTTGATAATGACAATGACTGGCAGTTATTCTGTCTAAAACAGTGTGTCAAAGTCAACATAAAATACAAGGGAACAGCATCTAATCTAATTGTAAAAAACTGTTAATAAATATCATTAAGAACACGAGACATAATCTACATCCAGATATTTAACATCTATCTGTCTATTCTCAGACCTAAAAACTTTCACCGATTAATCTTTCAGTAATTAGTATTAATAGGATAAACGAGCTCCCGCCTGCAGACCAGTGGCTACTTACGTCAATTGTCTCCTCGGTGACTAATAACATCTGATTGGCCTTTGCTATATCGTGATCACGTTCTTTTAGTGACATCTTCAATTGTCTCATCTCAGCATCCTTAACATCCATCGACTTGTAATGTTTGGTAATGTACTCCTAAATAACAGTGATAAATAATGATCGATAATGTCGAATGAAACAAGCAAGATTGTACTTGAACAATGACAAGCTTATCTTCATAATTACATCATAATAATAATATAATTAAAATAAAGCACTCTTGATACAATGACACAAATCTTTATGCCGAGGTTGTGCAAAATATAGATTTTAGATGAAAAAGAATGGATCACTCTCACTCACACATCAAGATATTTTGACAGAAACCTTCTTACAACATTTAATTATGAAATACAGCGCGCACACGCACATACACATACACAGCCTGACAATTTAATTTAAAACTATTTATACAACCCTTTTTAATTGTGAAATATAGCATACATTTTGACACTATAAGAAAGAGATAACAACATGTGACCACAAATTAAGGTCATTCGATGTCATAGAACAACAATATTCTCAAGATGATAGATTAACAGTTCTCGGGTTGTTTAACCCTTTTTATACCAGATGCCCGGCCAGTAATAATGCTCATGTTACCAGAACAATTGAGGAAAAAATGGATATTCAAAACAAATCGAGAGGGCATGTTTCCAATTCGATTTTCTCATGGACTACATTGCGTTTATACACAAGTGTTTGATGCATTTCTTATTATTCAACTACTGATATAACTAGGTGAATTTAGAAGTTTTTTTTAATTTTATTTTAATCAAATACATTTCTAAAATTCAGCACAACTTTTAATTCAATAGCTACATTTTGCTAAAAGAATTATCCCTGTGTAGTAACCAGAAGCAATTTTATGAGCAATATTATCAGGAATGGTAGTCCAGAAATATTGGTTCACAAGAGGTTTACTGACAAAAATGGATATTACCACATTATATTATTTCCTGCAATCAATTCTCTTTTTACTAGAGATAAAATGAATTATAAGAACACATACACTGTGTAGATAGTAAATTTTATTACAAAATAAAAACTACAAAACTACTACAACCCCAAACTGTACAAAAACTACTACAACTACAAACTGTTAGCCAATGTTGGCTCTGTTGATGTGAGCACTTAAGCACTTCTGGTGAAGAGGCACAGAGCATTCCTTACATCCATAATTAGTGGCCTGGGCTCTCTCACCTGATGCTGAGGAAAGAGAACATTCCCTACACACCCGCCGCTTTGCATACATTCGTTCCAGTGTATGCGTCCTTGTGTCCCAACTAACTCACTAGCCAAGTCCTCTAAAAAGTCCAGGAAGGTTGGCCACTGCTGTCTGTGGTATGCATGGCCTTGATCCTTTGCCACAACATATGCGTTATAGGCATGAAACCATCATGCCATAAAAAAAGACTCGGCCCACCACTTCTTTGATCGATGATTCAGCATGTAGTAGCTGATAGCCTGGTTCAACAAGTTGACTCCTCACATGTGCTTCTGGTAGTCCTGTAACATTCTCGGTACTGACACCTGTGTGTGAGTGTGCTCCCTGCGCCGCAGCACTGTGCCTTGTTCAGTTGGATCATGGAAACTGGACAGTGTAACCACCAGCTTTGTGTCCATCCAAATGCCAAAAGACAGATCATCTTTTTGGGCTTGCCTGAACTCGCCTCGCTGCAATTTCATATTCACAGGAAGAAGTGATGCAGGTTGCCCTTTCCTATTAGATCGCACTGTACCACATGCCAGGATTCCACGCACATGTAGATCGCACAGCAGGGCAACTGAAGTAAAATAGTTGTCCATATATACCCGTAAATTGGTGCCAGGAAAAGAAGTCAGTAGATCCATGCATACACAGTGAGCTAAACATTTTTCCTGCTGACCCTCAAAATTCTACCACTGTACATCTGCATGTTGTATGCATAGCCAGTGTCTGACTCACATAGTACCCACATCTTTATTCCCCACTTTGTTGGCTTTGAAGGCAAGTACTGTCGGAAGCTGAGTCGACCCTTAAACTTTATCATCGATTCATCGATTGTACAATGACCAAATCGTGTATATACCTCCTGGAAGCGAGTATTTAGGTGGTCTAGGAACCACCTGAGCTTCCAGATCTTTTCTCCAACTGGAGCAGGCACAGTATTGTCTTGTATATGCAGGTAACGCCACATCGAATCAAATTTATTCTGTGACACGACAGAGCAGAAATTAGTTTTAAAAATCCACTTTGTTGTACGCCAGTGGAGATGTCGGCGAGGTAGTTTCAGTATTCCCATACTGAAAGACAGACCGATGAAGGCCTGCATGTCCTTCTTGGTAAAGTTAATCCACCTTGCTGCAGATGGTGGAGGTGGATGCTCTGTCCTTTGCTGAGTAGCATAGCGGTTTGACTCCACAGTCAACCTGTCCCACATCTGAAGTGAAACAATGACATAGTCAGTGTTGGTTTACTGCACATAATCCATTTTTAACTAATATACTGGTTCTCGTTCATACATAGAACTAAATATATCTACAAAAATTAAACAACTTGACTTGCGTCTAATAAATATCAATAAGAAACAAAATATTTATTTGCATCAAATATAAATGTTACTAGTACTTAGCCGCCTACAGATCTAGTTATAACTTATAGTACATATACTCACAAACATAGTCATACTATTCATTCAATAATATAATTCAACACACCACATGTGCATGTATGCATAAAAAAACTGCACTAAAACAACCTCAACATCTGAACACTGGACATCCGATTTCGTTATTATTTCATTTAGTTACTAACCTGATCATCCCAAATCAGTCCAAAGTAATAGGCAGCCATGGTTTCTTCTGGGTGTTGATATGTACTACCGCCATTCAGTGCAAAATCAGGTACATTAACTGGTTGAAAGTGTCGAGGATCAGTCATCCATTCACTGTGAAATCCCTCGAATTCTTCACCAGAATCATCAGTTTCTCCAAACAACAAATTTGACACCCATCGCAGGTGAGTCTCTTCATTGCCGCTGTCGGCCCCAGCCTGGGCTCGAATCAGTGGGTCAACATCTTCACCCAACATGTCCCTTTCAAAATCATTTATAATGAAGTCATCAAGATCACAAATGTCACTACCCTCACTCTCTGATGCTCTGTTGTCCGCCATCTTTAAAAACCCGATTCAGCGAATGACAACAAAAACAAAACTTCCAAAAATATACTTTAAATCACTGAATTTGATAATAAAACTTGGTAGCAATAAACAGGAAGCTCTATATTACCTCGTTCTGGTTTAGGATGGAACTATGGGACATTAATTCATCCAAAATGGCCACAAAATGCTAATAACTATGCACCGATGCTTATTTGGTAACATGCAGCAACTACGCATCGGTGTGTATTTGGTATAAAAAGGGTTAAATATGTTTTACTGATTTTTTGTGACTATTTGATTTTTTTATGGTTATTGTATTAATTTTTATTAATTATTTTGTAAACATACATTTATCAATTAACTTGAAGTACAAAAATTATAATTATTTTTACATAAACATCTATTTATAAATGAAATGCAATTACATTTCAACATCATGTTATAGTCACACTAATCAGTGACAATTCCCCTAAATCTATAATTAGGCTGATCAAGACAATAGAAAGTGTCAGGTGTCAGGAACTTGGGGATTATCTTACACATAAAGTCACAACTGAAAGGCTATGCATTTATTTAAAATATTCGTTTATATCAATTTATAGTGGAAACCATAATTTGAAAACAATAAAAGTTGACAATTTTAGTATTGTGCTTATTATGTTAGTACTACTGAAGAAATTACAATACTTTTATTAAATGAATAATTATAATTACTGGTGCGTAGTCATTACAGCTTCCTTCCATGCCAGACTGTATAGAAGGAAAAAAGTCACATGTTCCAATCGCAAATGGCACAGGGATAATGTAGCCATCTCAAATCAGGTCAAAGATGCTCTCGGCTTAGCCATCCTTGTGACCTTACCTGCCCCAGTGCTTAACCTAACTACTACTAAATGATGCTGTTGTCAGTTAATTTACATAAATATGACAGCTCAGTAGATGCTATAAAACAATTATCTGCAGGAATTTCACTATATAGTTTTCTTTAGCCATTTCAGTAAAACATGAGGTTTTTGGGACCAACCATACTGTAATATTCATAAATACACCTTTCCCTCAAAACAAATTATATACCTGTCTGACATTTGTTTACATTGTTATCACCAGGTAATACAAACAGCTTGTATTAGGTGATGTCAGATTTCAGGATCATCCAGTCTGTGTCTGACCATTTACAGTATAGTCGATTAACCAGCATTTTGAACAGGATTATTTAATATGTGGTTGATTTTGTTCACATTTTAACAGATATTTATAATTTGTGTAAACATTATTGTGCTAGTCTTGAAATTCTGAAATGAAGGTGAACTTTTTGTTTAAATTATATTATTGTTTTGGGAACCTCTCTGACAACTAGCAATTAGTGGCTTACAGACTGATACCATATCAATGATTACCAATTTGAGTAACACAGATAATCAATATGAAGCCTGGAATGTATGGCTTCTCTTATGTACGAATACAACAGGATGCCTGGCATACATGACTTCTTTCCTTTGATTTGAAAATAATCAACTGCCACATCAAAGATTAAATTTCAATAAATTATCTAACTTATCTGGCATGAGTCGCAACTGTGGCATATTTTAGTCATTTCGTTAAATTAGCAGGTTAATAATAAAAACAACTGTGAAGCATTTTTACACATAAAAAATAGAAATGATCCCAGAAATGCTCCCTTAAAAACTACTTACTAACAATAGGGACTAAAAAAACTGGAATTTCCATAAGTAACAGAGCAAGAGAAGGGAAGAGAAAATAACTAAATAGGGAAATAGAGATGATAATGATGATGATGATTGATGTTTTACGGCCACTTTTGCACACATGGTAGACTAAATGGGCTGAGTGATGTCCAAACATAATGAATCAAAGTCAAAGATGAAATACCCTTCAGATATGCCCACGCCAAGATTCGAACATGGGTGGTAGTAATCTGTGATCCAACACGTTACCGTTACACCACGGAGGTGCCCTAGAGATGATAATGAAATGAACCTATAATATCTATGACTAACTGACCTCCAGCTCATTGTCCTTGTCAGATAGCTGTGATTTTAAACTATCAATTAAGACATCTTTGCTACTTTTTTCACCAGCAGCCTGAAACAAAGTAAACAGATTAAAAGTTGTAGTACGACAGTACTATAAGTGGTGACAAACATTTCAAGATGAGACCTGAACGGCATCTACAAATTGTATCAATATACCTGATACTAATCTAGTTATGAAACCGACATTTAAATACCCTGGTGAACAATGTCTCTGAATTATTTCAAAATGATAAATAAATAAATTGGGTTTACAATCAACGCTGCTGTTATTGCCATTATGTCGTAGGTGTTATTACACTATAAACCAGAACCGATTTCTGGTTGACAATTTGCATAAATGTTTTTCAAAGGTTTGATATACATAGATAATAATTTATACTGCACACCTAGAAAATTAACTTCAGAAATAACTATTACAGTTTTGGTGAGGGAAATACCTGGTAATATTGTAATCTTATTTTAATCCCCAAACTTTATAATGCTTTTAAAATACACTTGACACACATACCCTCTGAGCTTGGAGCATATCTTGTAATTGTCTGTCTTTGTCTTGAAGACTTTTTGTCATCCTTTGTAACATCTTCTCCTGACTTTCAATCTGTCGTTGCTGATCATCCAAAAGAGTCTAAAGAACAAACATAATTTATTAATGTGCTGTAGTACCTCTAACTATAATGGCATAATATATTTGTTATAATTTTACCCAAGGACCAATCTTATAACTCCATTTACACTACACCTGTATAGCAGGTGGCAGTTATTATTGCAATCATTTAAAAAACATAAATATCAATATACATAAAGAGTTGCAAGGTATTAATTGGAGTAAACACATGAATTTCACTGATCTACCATTTATAGTAATCATTTTTGTTGTTGTTTCATATTATTTGTTTATGCATCTCTCTCTCTCTCTCTCTATATATCTGTGTATGCATGCATGCATGCATGCATGCATGCGTGCGTGTGTGACTGTGAGCACCAGCACATGTGCATCTGTACGCTTGTTTTGTGTGTGTGACACCCATGCAGGCAAGCATGCTTGCTGCATGCATACAACAGAGTTGAGTTGTTCAAGATCAGCGCAGGCCCCCCTGGGACATACAGCTGAGTGGCATATGTCAAAGAAACAATTTCAGTACACGTACAATAAAGCTTTTAGCATAACACATAAATACAATAAATCTTCCAGTCATTGATATGTCAAATATGTGTCACCAGAACAAACTCATTATTAACATCTTAGCTTGCTGAAGATATCTGCCAGTCTATCAGCCTTCACTATGCCAAAGAGAGGGTCACAGACCTGACAACATTTCTAATTTTGATCAAATCATTCTATTTTATGGTTCTTTCCATTCATTTCAAGCAGTAGTGTAAATTACGATAAGCCCGTTCTTTATTTAGCGATCTCTCCTAGATTTTTATACTATATCTATACTGCCAGTATAGAACCCACATAATGTCAGCAGATCATTAGATACCTGATAGTGCTTTTCAAGTGAATCAGCAACAGCAAAGTGTTTCTGTTTTTCTTGCTGTAAAGCTTCGCGTAGATCCTACACCAGATATTAATAACATATAAAACAGATTAGAGGAGTATTATAATGATTATTGTTATCACTACCAAGTAATGGTGCCAGTCAGATTCGTCTAGTCTGAAGAATGCACACTTGGTCAGACACCGTCTAGTGTCAAAAAGACGATAGTTTATCCTGCTACAGGAATTACTGATGACAGTGCTTCCAAAAAATATGATTAAATGTGCCTAAAAATAACCTAACAAAATGCTTAAAATGATGCCTAAATATGATCAAATTTGCCTTAAAATGTGCCCAAAATTAAACAATTAATTACCAAAAAAGTAGCAATTATCATCTTTTATATAGAACATTAACTTCAATAACTACTTTCTTAATTTTTATCAAAACATATGTTATACGGTAGCAGCCATTAACACAATCTCAAACTTTTAAGTTATAAATATTGCTGTTTGCAGGCTTAATGGGTTAAGTGTGCTAGAAAGATGACAAAGGATAATAATACACCTTTCAGACATAGCCAGGTCTGGAGTTTGAACCCTGGTGCTATAGATCTATGCCTGACCATTCCACCAGTTAGGTCATGGAAATATCTCTCTTCTGCACTAACCCTAATAATAACCAACTGAAATATCCCACAAGTTAAGCAACTAGTAATGACCTGTGAAGAAGGCATTTTTCAAACTTTTAGAATCTGAGTGGTAACACTGTTGGTGCAAGAAGCAGTAAAATGCAAGCAAAAAATGTTACATAGTAATCAATCGGTATTGTACCAAAAAATACCCATCACACGGAGAAAACTTATTTCACTAACTCCCCAAACATATGCAACCAATATCAACAAAACAAGAATATCATATAATTAATCATATGTTTTAGTCTGTTGTTCAGGTGTGTTCAACTATTACACTAGCTAAGAACTGATGATTTAATTCGCACAGAATTTGTTTTAACAAACAGCTGCTTTGTAAAATTCTGTAATTAAAATTTTTGTTGAAGAATCACCAAATGTAATAAATTAATGCATGAATAAATGTCAGATAATCATAAAAGCACCAATTTACTAAGGAATATGATTAGAATAGTACCATCACCACAATATTAGTATCAAGCTAATCTAGTGTTTGGTGAGATGTTCGACGAAGGACAAACCTGTATCATATCTTCCTTCTGGCTGATGACAACATCAACTTTGTCTAGTTGTTGTGTCAATTGTCGTACTTCACCTTCACGTCTTGAGATGCTCTTCTCTAATCTCTATAGGAACAAATAAGAATTACGATTTAGGATGAACACACACACACACACACACACACCTTGTTTAAGAAGATAAACCAATGAAACATCAATGGAAATGTTTTGGGATAAAACTTCACATCAATTGTTATAATTTTGTGTGTTTTTTACTTTACTTGCTAGTGTCACAAATAATAATCCTGAGAATTAATTTGTTTTGGGTTCAGCACAAGTTTAACATCACAGTGCAACATCAGTAATAAAAAATGCATTCACTAATCCTAACATAACATGGCTACCTGTTTTTCAAGTTCGTTCTCCCTTAGCACAGCCTCAAGTTCTGAAATTCTGTCACCTCTGTTCATCAACTCAGAATGATGATTTTCTAACTCCTGAAAAACATGGATCATTTGGAAAAACATGCAAATAACAAACATCAAACATCTCAAAGACACCTTATAATATGGGAAAGACTAGCTGAATAAATTACAGAAAAGCATACACGTGGCTACGAAAGAAGACAATGGAAATACATATTTAAAAACCTAAATTATGCATTTTTTCTTTTGTGTTTATTATGTAACAGAGCAAGTGAGTGAAGTAATTATTTTGTTTCTAACAATACCTGATATTCATTGACTTTTTGTTGACATAGTTCGTTCTTAAGCTTTTCTATTTCCTTTGTTTGTTCTTCTACTTGAGTTGAGAGGGAATATACCTGAAAGTAGACCATCATACTTTATATTAAAACATTAAATTAATTACAATATGATCAATATAGTTATTTACCAGTGTTAACAGGTGACGTACCTCTGATAATAGTGACTAACTTCCAACCTATTTCTAGTAGCCATATTTAATCCAATAATCCAACATCAATCAACAATATACTTGTTTATTGTCCAACAAACCAATCAGTCAACTGAAAGAACTTAACCAAAAACCACCCAGTTTATAAATCTAATGCTACACTATACCATTGAGTCAACCCCATCTCAGAATACAATAACAGACAAAAGTTTACGTCATATCAGTCTGAAGACGAGCAAAACAAACCAAGCAAAAACAAATACATCTCCCTGAAACAAGCACCATTTGTGGTCACTAAAAAAGATATAGCCTCAAACAGTCAGCCACCATTTGCCATGAACAAATGCCGCCCGCAGCATTAATTTTTTAATCTGTTTGACACACAACATTCCCAATCATATAGAAAATACCCTCGTCTGGTTTTGCAAAGTTTATTTCACCAAAACAAATAGTCATGTGATATAGCATTTTGTCATACACCAACTAACCATCACATAAACTTATTATATAGGAATTATTTACATCAGCTATGGTAATGTACAAATAATGACATAATTGTGCTAGGGTTAATATTCTATCGAGGAGGATATGTTACTGTGCAGACAGCTGTTATTTGAAATTTCTCCTATCATTGCCTTTAACAATTTGATTTGCTGATAAGATTATTCATTTATTCTTAGATGTTTCTTGAGTATAAAACAAATTGTCTGGAGTCTTATAGACTCTAGGACTACTACCCTGTCTTATAAAAGAGCACATACAGTAATCATGGATACAATACCTCTGCATCACGTTCGTATAGGACTTTAGCCAATTCTTGGATGACCTTTTTAAGTTTCAGGTTGTTTTCTTCACATTTTTTGTGCACATTTTCCAGCTCTTTAAATCTCTCGTCCAGACTCTAATTTAAAACAACAACAATACCAGTATTAAGAAAGGCAAAAACACAATTTTTTTTAAAACCAATGACAATCAGTCAACATTTAACGCACAGACAAATATAACTTTTTCTTTCAACTGCTTTAAATCTTTCTAGCTACCTTAACATCTGTCTCTCCGTCTCGTAAATCGTGATCAGATTTCTATAAAGATGACGGAATAAAATATATAGTAGACGTTCAAACAAGATTATTGGTAGCACAGATAATAATCGCAATTCTATCTAAACACAGATAAGATAAATATCACTGTAGAAATCTTATCTCAAAAAACTAATTATTTACCAGTTCACTTTTCTCTTTCAGCTCATCACTCAGTATCCCAGCTTCTGATCTAAACTGTAATCACAGAACATAAACATTGATGACTGGATAACTGATCAAATATGACACGTAGATTAGATATCGGCCAATCTTTGTTAATTAAAATTAGGACACCATTTTTCTTCCTGACTGGGCACTGACGATGAACAATATATATTATTTATTAGTTAAATCCGACTACACGGAGCGTTAAATGCTACTATTTTGTTGTTAATTAGGGACATCGTAAGTGAACATTCTGATTGTCTAAATTATCATCCTTAATTTTCTTCTTTATTACTTTTTTCTACCTTGTAGTCTTTCTTTTCTCTGTATTATTTTAAAGGATTTATAACATATATATCAAGAGTGGTAATTTTTCTGTATCTGCTCTCCAACCTTTTGATCCTCGGAATCTAACCCTAAAGTCCAACACTAACAGTAAGTTTAACTTGTGAAAGATTAATTATCCGAATCAGGATTATTCTCTATGGTTTATCAAAGGTATACTTTAGATAAACAAAAATTTCTGGATTAAATGGAAAATCAGTATGTGAAACATTTATGCATTTTTAACGGGAAATGTGACATTTTAAAATGGAATTTCCCTACTTTTAATGGAATTTTAAAATGGCGATTTGCATTCTGTGAAGTCAAGAGTAAATAATAAATTAGAAAATGTAGATCTCTGGGAAAAAACTGTTGTAGTTGTGACAAATTTAAGAGAAAGACTATAAGTTTACTTACATCTAACTCAGAGTCTGATGTAGACATGCCAGTACAATGATGTGCCTTATCTACATTTGCCTGTTGTCTTAAAGCTCGTAGCTCGTCATCACGTTTCTTAATCTCAGTCTCCAGTACATCACTGATCTCTTTGACGGCTTCCTTTTTCTCCTCCTCAAGTTGCTCTATAATGAGTTCCTTCATCTTGACAACATTCTGTAGTTGTTTTATCAGTCTGGAAGAAGACACTACAGTATACGGAGTGGGCTACAATATGAAAACCTGCCCAAATCCAAGCCAATAGTTAATATAATATCAAAAAGGCGGAAAGATTTTAAAAATGGGTTTTATAACAATAATAGATTTCTTTGACAATACAAATTGTGTATACTTTGGCTAGTTAAGAAGCAAAAAATATGTAAAAAATGCTGACCACAACATTTATGAATGGAAAAAATTAATAAGAGTTAATTTTTTCAAAGAACTGAATTAAAAGCATACCTGTCACTATCCTCAAGTTCATTAATGTCTGACACCTGAGAAGAGAAACGTAAAATAATTAATATTTGAACATTTTTGCAACAATACTTTCTCAATCAATGTGCCATGCTGTAATCACTGATGGTACATTGTGAGTGGAGAAGAGACTTTCAATATTGTAAAAGTCACAAAAGGTGACAATATAGGAATGACAAATAGCAGACAATATTCCAAACTAGGATGACATGTGATCAAAGGCAAGCAACTAAGAATGTGAGACAAGATCTGTGCCCTGAACCATAACTGATTTCTATCACACACACACACACACACACACACACACACACCTTGTTTGGTGAAGCTTTTCCATCAACATCATCAAGTAGCCCACCATCCAGCTCTGTCTCTAGCTCACGGCGACGCCTCTGACTAACCTTCACCTCAGCTTCAAGGTGACTCTTGATGGTCAACAACTCCTTAACTTTCTGCCTTGTGTCATCTAACTCAACCTTCAACTGAGCTGTATCCTGACAAACACCATCAAAATAGTTCTTATTACTTTAACTTCTCTCTCTTGGAAAATAAATTATATTACTTGTACGATTTAGGTTAATAATTGCATGCACATACATGCAAACACACACACACAATGGGTGTGAGCTGATAATAAAGTTATGTCACATTTAGCTGCACATTTCCAAATCACAATAATTTTCCCCATTAAGTGAAAACTAACACCTTAAGGATGATATTATCATTATAAATCAGCATCAAACGTGACCTCATTCATTAAAGTACATATTATTATATACATGGTAGGTCGGTGAATGAGTGGTTTATTTGGCCTCAGCTATGGGGTGACTTCCTAGGGATACATCCCACAAACATAGCTGTGAATCAGAATCGAACTCGAAGCCACAATCTGGAGGTTTGGAGTGCAATATTCTTAACCATTATGCTATTAGAGCAGCCATATATGAATGGACGATGACAAAAATATACATATTAATTATATATATATATATATATATATATATATATATATATATATATATCTGATAAAGGCCTGCCATTTATAGTCAGCATAAACCTAACATATATCAGTTTATGAATTTATTATTAGTAAAAATATTGCTGTTTTACGGCCACTTTTGTGCACACAGTGTGCTAAATGGACTGAGTGACCCCCAAAGGTAATTACTAAATTAGGGGAAGTGAAAGATGAAACATCCTTCTGATATAGCCTGGCTGAGGTTTGAATCCAGCTCCTATAGATCAGCGGACAACTGTACTACAAGTTAGACCATACAGTCACCCTAAATTTAATATTAGTACTCTTACTAGTAGTAGTAATATTATCCTATGTGACACTTATTTAGCCATAAAGGAGATGCTCTAGAAAAGGACCATTCCCTCTTATCACCCAAATTACACAGTACTAAAGATGTTTGTTTAGCAACATAGAGACTTATATACTTCAAGGTAAATATACGAGTCAGGCTTTTAATCAGTATATGATAACTGGTTCTGACACCCGAGACCTAGCAGATTTCAGCCAAAACATAATAAAAATAAATGGAATATTTATAATTTATCACATTTAATCGATCTAGACAATTCTAAATTACTTTGAAGATCCATCAAATTACAGTCTTTAATTAAAATACACAAGAAGGTTCTAAAGAAAATTCGGAACAATGATTCATTTACTGTTTACAACCAACTTCATCATATCATCAGGCTAATCATTTTATAGTAAAAATTAGTTAATGTCTTTGATAACAGAGTGTATGAGAGAGTGAATACTTTATTTGTTTAGCTTCAATACCAGTCACACCTGGGAAACTGTGGCTGTGAGGCAAACCAAAGCATCTCACAAACATGAGTAACCTCCGATTTCATTAATCACTGAATGTTGGTGGATATTCAGCAAACTCAAAATTCTATTCTCAAAACCTTACTGAATGCAGACAGACGTAAGAACACTTAAAGCAGATGAATACAATCAGGGCTTGTAAACATGAAGTAGCTCCAGCCTACATGGGAACAGCTTTAGCACTCATTTTTTGTTGTTTTATTTTAGCAGTCAGAATATTATTTTCAGAACTGATATCAGGAATGAAAGTGGCCTTTGAAAATAAATCCTGAAAAGCAGGAAAGGAAGTCACAGAGTGAACTGAGGCATATGCACCTGGGAGGGGAGGGGGAGGGATTTGTGTTCTGTGCATGACTTTTGCAAGAGAATTTTTTCAAACCAATCCGACCCACTCCCATCTTAAAAAACTATTTTTGGTTCTGGAAAAACTGGAATTCCGGTAAAAACCGGAATACTGTAAAAATGGACCACTATCACTTTCTGGAACATTTCTAAGCAAAGAAAAGGCAAAAAAGGTTTAACACTCTGCAACATCTATAAAACCCTGTCTTTTCAACTATTATTATCACAGTTATTGGAATACCTGATCCTTCTGAAGTAGTCGCTCCTGTAACTGTACATGTTCTAACTCTAAGATCTCTCTATGTTGTTGTGCCTCCTTTAAAGTTTCCTGGCGTGCAAATTCCTGTACTTGTTTAAGATCAACTTCATGTTGAGCAGTGACACTTTCTAAGGCAGTGCTATAATAAATAAATCAAGTACCACTCTATCATCAGAACTATAAACATATTAATTATGTCGAGCTTGTTAGAATTCACTGCATGACAAAGTGACTCTATAAATAGAAATCCTGAAATATTTCTTTACCCAACTCAATGATCATTAAATACAAAGTAACATCCTGATTGTAAGGCTGAGCACACAGGAGTGTACTTGCTTACGTACTCACATGCACATCGACATATAATTTTTTTTAAATACTTACGATGCCTTCTTAAGAAGATCTTGCTTTTCATGTAGCTCCTTCTTCAAGCTTTCAACCTCCACTTTAAGTTCAATATTCTGGAAGAAAAATACCATAAACTCTGGAGTTGATTTGAGTTGCTTACTCTCTGATCTGGTCACAACTGAGACAGATCACCAATGGGAGACACATCCCATGAACACAGTTACATGCCAGATTCAAACCCACAGCCTGGAGTTTTGTAGTGGAATGCTCTAACTACTACAACTTAGGAATCATATAAACTTATACAAAAAGCTCAGTTCTATAGAAGTTAAAGTACATTAACAATATACCTACACAATTCTATATTTTGTTGTGATGTTTTCCACATCTTGAAATGATAGAAAGCTCAGAAACGAAAACCCACAGAATCTGGTTTCTGAATTGGAAATTTCACACCAGAAAACCCCATTATTTTTCTTAATTTAATAGGCTCATGAATACAAATAACTTTTACTGATTCTAATCCTAACTGTAATTCCTAATCTAAACCATCATTCGGGATTATCAACTGTAGTCCACTCGTTATAAATCAAAAGGCAGTTTACCCAGGACCCGCGGCTTACACTGCACGTTCTAATAGATCTAACTGGCTCGTCTATAGCTAATGTGCAATGATATGTTCCCTCTAGCCACTACTGGTAAACATCATAGAAACACTTAAAAATGACATAATGTATCCACTGTCTACATACAGCACTGATAAAGTAACTGTATTAGTTATTAGTGGAGGCTAAAGACACTAAGTTCTAATTGCTAGTATTTTGTAATTAATTAACAAAGTAATGAACCACAGACTTGATAATCGAGTATTTTTGTTTTCATGATAATTAATATTATTTTTGCTTACTTTATCTTTTAGTTTTAGCCTCCTTTTTACCCTTTCCTTTATTAGATGGTATTTATAATATATGTCAAGCAGACAGCACAAATTTTCCAGACAACTAATCACAACTGTCTGTATATATCTTTATTTCTCAAACAGAATGGATAAATAAAAACCCTGAAGTCCAATCCTAACAGTAACATCATTAACCTAACTCCAACTCATGAAATCACAACTAACTATTTGATTTAAGTTGATCTTTATTTTATCATATAAACACGAGATATATTAGAAATAAAATGCCTTTTCCAAAATGAAAAGGTTTTTTAAGATGGAAGGTACAACTTTTAAATAAGATTTGGTCTTATCTTGAAACAGATTTTACTGGGTTTTGAAGTGGAATTTGCCTATTTTGAAAAATTACTTTTTTCAATCAAATTTAAACAGGATTTGCCTTTTGGGAAATATAAAATCATACAAACACACAGAGTTCCTTATATACTGGACCTACAGTATAACATGGCAAATTATGGTATTATTTCAAAACTAGGCATTCAAAGTGTGAATAGATAAGGCTTTTCACATGTTCACATTTTCATCTCTTATTTAATGGTTTCTGCACAATCAGTGAACAACAAAAGACATTTTATTTAATGCACAATTCACAATTATGACTGAAATTATTAAAGCCAATTAGGTTTGATGATTTTATAATCACAAATTGGTAAAGATTCTCTCCTTCCATCCAAGTTTTTAACACAACACTACAGTTATTCACTCTTTACTGCCAGACCATGGAAGCTGTAAATGACATGTTTGGTATCGCACACTAATAAATCCAAAGCCTTTTACACTCAACGGTTGAGTTTATTTTCTTATGCTGAAGACATTAACTAGGTGATATTCAAATGTCATATTTCTTGCATGTTTACGGCCACTAGTCACTTGATGCCAACAACTTCATCACAAATTACAACACCGTGATAAGACTTCCACAATGACCCTTTTCTTTTCCACTTTTCTTTATTTCCCAATACACAGAATTGCATCTGCCATTTTGAGTACAATTATTTGAGAAACATAACTAAAGACCCATCATTATTACAGCTTTTGTGTCTTATGTAATCTCGTTGCATTCAATAAAGATCATACTGCTAGTACTAGTAGGTTCTTTTACCATTACAAATTATGATGAAGTGTGAATCAAACTATGTCAAACTATGTCTAGACACAACTTCCTCGGAAAACATCCCACAAACATGGGTATGACTTGGATTCAAAACCATAAGCTGGAGGTTTCCAATAAAATGCTTTAACTACTGCACTGTCGCTGTTTTGCGGCCACTTCTGGGCACACAGTAGGCTAAATAGGTGGATCATCCAATAGTAATTAGGTAAACTGAAAAATGAAATACCCTTCGACAGAGCCTGGCCAGGGTTCAAATTCAGGTGCTATAGCTCATTACCCAACTGTGCTACCAGTTAGATGACGGAGGCACCATCACATATGCATGTTTCTAGATAAAAATCATAACTGGCACATTTATATACATTTCGGTGTAACCCAGGTAACAGGTAAATTAATTGACACAAATTGTGGCTCCAAAGGTCACCTTTCATATGACAATCAAACAAGGCAAACAAAATGTTCAGCCAATCAAAAGATGGCATATCAGTGATAAAAACAGTTTTGGGAGTCGCGTTGTTTTCACACCTGGGCCATATTCCTGAAGACCATCTGCCTAGGGAAACAAATACCACAAACACAGATATAAACTGGATTCAAACCAACAACCTGGCAATTTACACTGATCTGCTCTACCTGCTGTCCCATCAGAATGCCTGACAGGAGCATTAAGGGTGTTTTACTGGTGAAACTGTGTGCTGTAAGCTCATTACAAATATAGTTTTAAATGTGGGGGGGGGGGGGATTCACTATATACATCACTGCATGTGTGTATTACTGTATATAAAATCATGCATGACCATAGCTTATTGTGGTAACAATATTAATATAACACAAACATTGAAACATCTTAATTAGATTATAAATTCAACCGGTGTGTGTGTCTAAGAAGCATCCAAACTGTCTCAAAAACGAAACACAACATTTGTCACATTAGTAGGATGACCCCCAAAAATAACATTATCCTTCTAGCAATATTTATATATTTAAATATGAACCCAAACTATTCCTAATAACAAATACAACATATTATATATACCTTCGGTTCATCCTGGAAACAAAACATATACATTATGATCAGTGTAATGACACCTATACACCCAGTGTGTACAAATATAGACACAGCTGTTGAAAAGACTCAATACATATAACAGAAATAAGAGTTTATGCAGATCATGTTGCTACACAAATTGCACATTTTTATAAACTAATTTAATTGAAGAACTTCAGTAATCTTTCATTGAACAAAAGATCAGATTATAAATATTAGCTTACTGTTTTAAACAATGCTTCTCCATCGCCATTAAACTGTTTCTGTATCCGTTCCTCCAGAAAGTAGATCCTCAACTTCAAGCTGAAGTTCTCCTTTTTTAATTCGGCTAATTGCTGAAATGAAATAAAACACAGTGCTGAACAAAGTCATTTGTGATAAATGCCATGTTACACAAATACAGAATCACAGTTATGGTTCAATCTATAGAATGAATGAGTGATTGTTTTAGCCATATCACTGGTTTACTGGACGGGGGGGGGGGGAACCTTAAGGAAACATCCCAAAGATACGGGTATGACAAAGATTTAAACCATAAATCTAATTATTAGCAGTACAGTTAACAGTAGTGACTGTACTATAATATAATCACTGCACCACAAAAGCACTTTGTCTACATCCACGTACAAGTGTTACATGTATACATTACCAAATTAACACACTGTATAGACCATACAGGTTTAAACACCTCAGTGGACCAGTGGATTCATAAGCTAATGCATTAAAAAATTAATACAAAATTTCATATTAATGCCTCAAATTAATCCTGTAGAGAGGGAAGGGAGTACCTGAAAGCACTTTAAAGTATACAAAGGAAAAGCTTCCAACAGCAAAGATTTTCAATCTTGACTAAAACGGGCTGAAGAACACCAGGAGCAAATCTACACATTTTTCAAACACACATATACACACAACATAAACCAGATCACTGAATGGCACCAAAATCAATTGGTACAAACCGCATCACTTTATTATTGGCAACACTCCATTCTTGTACATCAAACTCTCAGATCAAACACAATCAATATTGCATTCACTAGTTAGCCACTGTTTCCCAAGGCAAAGCATTCAATCACACCCTGAACTAGCTATCTGAAACATTGTGTATACTTAGCTGACAACAGACCTCTGGGGAACCCATGTGTCTGGTCTCCTGATAACAATGCTAGTCATTAATCTGTGGACTGTCTAATACTGTATTAGGAGAACCCAGGTAACTGACTGTTAGGTAGCTCCGGACTATCACTTTAGTTATCAGCATTCAACAAACAGGCACGCACATGTGCATGCACACACTAACTGATTTTAGCATCGGGGAGTGATCTATTTAAACAGCTCTCATACATCTATATCAAACATCCAGATCTACAGCAAATAGCATGCACCATAATTGACTCACTTTGTTCACCTCATACACTAGTATAGGCATTACTGTTGTCTCCAACTCATACCCACACACAGAGCTCAGCTGAGTTCAACTGATTAACTCTCAAACTGACAAAACATACACACACAGAGAGAAAGAGAGAGAGAGGGAGAAAGTGTGTTTGCAACAGTCTTGAACTTATAAGGGTTTGTTACTTTGTACATAGACATAAAAATATAAACCATACATCTTACAGGATCCATTTATAAGTGAGAGAAGCGTAAATGGAACAACACACACTTAACCTGATAGAAACAATTATAGGAATACCTAGAAAAATCACATACCTTTTTGTAGTATAAGTATATGAAAACATCAATACGAAAAGTAATATGCAAATAATAATATTGATAAACATGTTAATTACGATTTTTTTAAATAAAATAATACAATACAGCTAATTAAATTGGTGAAAAGTAAGACCATCTCTCTATGTCTTGGCACATAATACAATACAACTAATTAAATTGGTGAAAAGTAAGACCATCTCTCTATGTCTTGGCACATAATACAATACAGCTAATTAAATTGGTGAAAAGTAAGACCATCTCTCTATGTCTTGGCACATTTCAGTTATTTAATAAGTCAAGGAAGTGAAATAGGTTTAGATTGTGTACTTATTAATATTAATGCAATTTTAAGTTTTTTTGGTGTCTTCTTTTATATATACTTCAATTATTTTATTTTCACCTCTCCTGGCAGACTCTACTTCATGTCAATTCCATTTGGTCAATTCCAATTCAAATTTATCAATTCCAATTCTGTTTTTACGTTTTTTGCCTACCACTTTTTACCATGAGTAGGTACTCCAAGTACCTATTTGGAATACCTACCCCGGGTAGTTTATATTCCAAGTAGGATTGTCAAGGAAGAAATATTTCTGAATTAAAAAGGTACCAGTAAATTAATTTGTGGATTTAATTTTATTTGTAGGAAATTTCAATTCCAATTCAAAATTTATCAATTCCAAATCCATTAAAAAAAATCAACTGAATTGACCCCATGTCTACATTCTGGTCTTTTTCATATATTAACTGGTTACCCCCTTATTAGTTCATTCCTTGAAGTGGGGAGGATGACTTACATGTCCCAGTGACCCAGAGAGTTTTGACTTCTGTTAGGGACACCCAAGCTGGACTGGTCTGATGGGTAGAGACTAGACTGATACGGATTAAGGTGAGATCACCTTAACAGAAACTCCGATTGCTGAAGTCGGAGGTATTAGGTCACACAGTGCACTTGAATAGACAACAATATCATGCACCAACAGCTATTATGACTACCAGGGTTAGAAGCTAATAAGAGCCCATCACTAGTAACTTGGAAAATATACTAGTCATGAGAGTATTTCATTAGTCCGGACTACATGAAATAGTTTCAGATACATAAAGTTTATTTCATAATGTGTTAAGTTCAATGGTTGTGTAGTATTATAAATGCAATTCATTGGTTGCTGATCCTAAAAGAGCACCTGGTTTATAAGACGATGATGACATGCCATGCCGTTCCCACTGTCACACATTTTCCCTCTGCATCCACAATCTGTTGGCCATTGAAATTTTTTTAACGTGAAGGCATGTCCAGCAGATTGATACCTGAAAAACGTGTCACCACAGACACTTCATTATTTTAGCCTAATAACTGTACTCTGTCACAGGAAGACTCAAACTGAAAATTTCCCATTCCTGTAAATTTTGTACTCGCCTCAACTGTATGGGTGAGCGTTAATTTCGAACCCTGACTACATTTCTGGACAATAGTGAGGTGATCAGTGTCCACCCTTTGATGACTCACCAGGCAGGTATAGCATTAGACTCCTTCACCAGAAGAAGCTCTACAGCACAAGAAGTGATCTACAAAGAACAGTGTCATTCATGCTCACTGCTGGCCTCAATAAGTAGAAAAAGCGAACAAAAAGGAGGACTACCTGCAGTGTTCCAGCTAGGTTTTGAAAACTACAGGGTGCACTTGGCAGATGGAGGGCACTTTTAGATGTGAAAGAAATTTTTGAGGGCACATCATTTAAAATCATTTTTTTAGTTAACTTTGGCATTTAGTTAATATTCATGAAATGGAGCTCGTGACAGTATCATAATTACCAATAACACCGGGTGCCCTATACATACACAGGGCACAAAATAAAACGTACATGGCGCAGTTAAATAGGGGCAGGGCGTTGCGCCACAGCGTAATGGCCTAGCTGGAACACTGGCCTGCATTATGATTTTATGACATAACAGACTCCACAACAAAAATGTCATTCATACATCAGTGTATCCTAACAGTGGAAAATATCTAAAACAGATGGGGTTCATTCCAAATAATCTGATCACCGTGATTGTGTCAATGATAATTAATAATAGTCCATATGAAATCTATATAAAAACCTTCAGATATGCCCTCACGAGATTCGAACACGGTGGTAGTAGTGATATGTGGTCCAACACACTACTGCGAGACCATGGAGGCGCCCCTCTGGGACAACAGAATACAGCTACAATATATATATCCTTTTCATTAGGCAACAAACTGGACACCCTCTTACAAAAAGTAGGCAGCAGCTCCTGTGGTGGCCTGTAAAAACACTGCAATGCCATTGCAGGAGGGAGGTCGGGATACAGGGATGGTGGGGGTTAGTGAAGGGCTGGCAGTGGAGTAATGGTAGTCACACTAACATAGTAGTGGCCCTTCTCCATTGGAAGGGGGTTAGGAGCTCTCCCCTGAAAAAAAGGAGTGTTTAGTGCACCCTAGGCGATTTTTTTCGCCAAAACTAAAGTAACTGACCGATTTTCTGCCAATAAAATAGGCATCAAGAGACTGTAAAATAGACGATGACGTATAGTGTTGGATAGCGGCTGCTACTGAAAAGGCTGTATATAAATATATATATATATACACACACACACACTGACCACCACTGGGCAATGACCATATGGAGGCATTATATTGTGCTCGACCTCTTCTCTCCCCGTGCAAACAAACCCTCCCCACCCCAACCCAACACACAAGTTTACTTGTTAAGTGAGGAAACAGTGGCAATTAATATTCCTGCTATAAACCAGTATAGTTTCTATCACCTTGACACATTCTAATACAAACAGTTGTGCCATATTCCCAACATTTGTGTGATCTGGACACCAGAAATTCCAACCAAAAATAATTTACGAGCCAATCTGAAAACAACTACTTAACACACGTTATTATTGATTTTTCCCTCTGCCAGAAGGACAACACATCAATTATCCCCATGATCAACATGACCACGTAGCAAAAGTTCACAGAACAACCAATCCATGAAATGGCGAGTCCAGGGTCAAGCCGGTCAGGCATGACTGCTTGGAATCTGCTTGCTAACCATAAGGATGTGAGCATCATTAAACGCTTTGAATAATAAACAGCATGCATATTACAGCAGCGTCAGATGTTCACCATATGGATGGCATAAAACATACTATGATAGGTATTTATATGTTGTCATGTTCACAGACACTGAGCATATAAATATTGATACACACACTAATCTAGTCCCAAACAGTCAATACATGGTTAATGAATATTTTACTGGCGGGGTATGCACATCATCTACACACACACACATACACAGTAAGGGATGTTCCATTAGTACAGTGATTAGAGCACCACACTGCAAACCTCCAGGCTGTGGGTTCAAATCCAGTTGATAAGTCACAGGTGTGACCAGCACTGAGGCTAAATAACTTAAGTTACTCAGTACCATGCACACACAAATGATGATGATGATTGATGTTTTATGGCCACTTTTGTTCACACAGTAGGCTAAATGGGGCAAGCGACCTCCAAAGGTAATGAAGCAAAGTCAAAGATGAAACAACCTTCAGATATGCCAACGCCGAGATTCGAACACAGGTGGTAGTGATCTGCGGTCCAACACACTACCATGTACACACAAATGGACAATAACAATATTTAATAAACAACCCAAAGTGACAATTAACCTGCTTCACTGTGTTTAGCATTGTAAAACCTAAAGACTGCAGTATAACTTGACACAAATGAGGCCTAGCATACTATGACATACACACTGTGTAGAGTACTACTGCATCATAATATGTTATGCATGGTTTCTGGGGTTCTTTGACATGAACCACATTATAAGACGATCACAAATAGCACGAATCTGTACATCAGTGTGGTGAAGGGGGGTGATTTACCAATTTTTTTCTGGCCATTTTCTCACAGATTATATCAATTTCAAAAAATAAGACTAACCACAACACTGCATAATTTATGAAAGTCAATCAATGTTTTGTACTATCTTGATGTAGATGACTCAATAAAATTATTTTAATCCAGTTAGAATGGTGAATTGTGACAATGCCACAAATGTTAATGCCACCACATTGCCTTTTATTCACACCCTTCAAATCCCATCAAAGGCAGTGGCTCTATATGTTAAATGGACCTTTATTCCCATGTTAAATTATGTGACTTCATTATGATACAAGCTTGGTATAAATAAAATAGCTGTTCTCAGTCATTTTGTGAAGGGGGTTCCGTTGGAATATTATTTTGGACTGTGAGTCACCTTGCTGTACTCTTGTGATCACCTCCAATTTCTCTCTAACAGCGTAAGATTTCTTTTTTGGCATATTTTAGCTTGATATCTATTCTTGTGTTGTACACGGCAGTTTTTATAGGGAAAATATTTCTCTACATGTAATTAATAAAACACCAATAATAACTGTGAACTGAGATACAAGAGATCATAATTATTTTATGGGCAGAAACACAAGTAATTGATAATGCTTAACAGACAACAGTGTCCATATGAATGCATGTTTGAATGTGCATTTAAGCTCTAGTTAAATATTTACTTCTCTAGTTTAGTTAAACTACTTGATGCCCTGGATAATTAGTGAAACTTGGTTATGTTTTGATTTATGACAAAAAACGAAATGATTGAATTTTTGTGAATAGTAAATTTGAACTCTAGTGGTAGATACACATTATTGGACAGCAAAATACACGAGGATGTTCCAACAGTGCAGTTGTTAGAGCACTCACTGCACACCTCCAGTTTACGGGTTCAAATTTTGCTCATATCCACATTTGTAAGATATGTTTCCCTAGGAAGTTGCACATTGGCCATATGTCTCAGGTATAATCAGCACTGAGGCTAAGCCATAAGACTATTAAAAATGCAAGTTTGGTCGTCGTAAACAAATAATCATATGTTAACTGATTTATATGGTTCTCATCACCCATAACTTACTCAGTAAACAATTATCATATAAAATATAGTATAATCCCTGACTGCATCATTCGGGTGAGCTACAAGTAGATTGGGCTTCTGAAATTCCACAATCTAATTTCAAACCCATACCTGGTCATATTCCTTCATAGTCCGTGCCCTAACTGGAGAAATGTATCCACTTGTTCCTGCCTTCGTGACTTCTGAAATGAACATGAAGAAACATGAATATAACATATAACAAATTGATTTAACACTTTTTTAAAAGAAACTTGTTTGTTAAACACTTAATTTCAATAATCTTTCAATATGTCTCTTCAGATATCTCAATCTAAATCCTTTGAAAAAATACAGGAATATCACCATTGAGTGAATTACTAACTGAAATTAACACTAATGCCAATTAATTGTCTGTGTATGTGTCATCAAGTTAATGGCAAATTTTTCTGGATAACTGATAGCAATGATATGAACAAGTGAATATGGGCACAATGCTGCAAGGACAGCTACCATAGTTCAAGCCCAGAATTTATTGTTTATATATATAACACACACAATTAACAGTTTATAAAGTGCATGAGTCTAATTCTGCCATGTCTTTCTTAAACAATTCTGATTAATACTCATAATTAATTACAGTTTCCTATTCTATAAATATTAACAACATTAAATACCATTACATAACACTCATACCACTATACACAGAAATTATTAATATTTCTGAGTTTAAAAATTTCTGTATTTACACATATTATGTGTTAAAATAACAACCAAGGATTCCTTGACTAATTGCTGAAATAAATTCAATTCCTAACTTATATTGAGGGCACAAATATGGGTTTCTACCCTTGTATTAACTGAGTTTATAGTTAAACAAAAATAGTAATGACATAGTTACCAGGTGTTGATCCATCTGCAGGCTGTGTGTGGGAACCAAAGGTAACCTCAGGTAACTGGCCTGGATCACAGCTGTAAAATAAAGCAATAAGGGAGTTAGCAATAGCACCTGTATATTTTAATATAATAGTACAGCGTGTGATATAAACACCTGCCTCAGATGATATTAATTTTGGCTAATTAATAAATAAATTGCCAGGTGTCTATATTTTAACATTTTATTTAAAAAAATATCTGGTTAATAGTAGGGAAAGGCTGTGTTCATTAACAAATGACAATTTGTTGATGATTTGTAAATGTGACAAAAGTGAACAATAAAAATTGCGAATATCTAACACTAGATATGGGAGGGTTTAATCTTAGAAAGGGAACATTTATAACGGAATAGCCAGGAGTTACTGGATTTTTTAGTAGCACATTCTTTGACAAAAGTTAGTCAGTCAGCTGATGACAGTGTACACAAGGAGGCAGTTGAGGAAATTATGTATGTGCGTCGCCACCAAAATCATGTTCACATGGAAATGACTGATAACTCTACTGTTGTTTGATCATTGTTGAGGAAAGGAAAGTTTGGACAAACTTAAGTGTTATCTTTAGGCTTAACTCTTGCATGAACATGAAACAACAGTTGAACAATATTTCCAGAATTGGAAATGTCTATTTTTAAATGGAATGGATAAATTTTTAATTGGAATTGAACTTTGCTACATAAAAAATTTAATCCACAAATTAATTTACCATTTAATTTTTTAATCCAGAAATATTTCTTCCATGACAATCCAATGATTCTAGTAAGTAAAACTAAAAAATAGAATTGATAGATTTGCAATTGACTGGTAAGGTAAGTGCAATTAAACTGAAGGCATGTGTGCGAAACTGAACACATCAACTAAATGAAATGATTACTGGAAGCCTACAAACATTTCGACTTTGTTGAAAGTTGTACATGAAAGTAGTATCTATAAATATAAAGAAATAATTTGTGTTAGCAAATGTGCTTTTATACTATTAACTGATTACCGAAAAGTGGCAATACGTTAATTGTCACAACAGGCAGTATGTTGATTGTCAATGGATATTTTCATATAACTTTTTGTGATATGTGAGTTATATCCATATTACTGTCATTTCAGCTTACTATTGGTTATATATATATATAAAGAATATCTGTATATCAGAAATCGTAATTAATGATTTTATCTTATACAAATAAATAATTGTCCCGAAATCGTAATTAATGATTTTATCTTGTACAAATAAATGCTTTTCCAGAAATGACCATGCATATTTGAAAACATATACACACACATATATATATATATGTATGTGAGAAGCAGACATGGAGTCAATTCCATCTTCTCAATTCCATTTTTCCAGTAGGTACTCAAGAGTAGTCTGGTGAGAAATTGCTGCACAAATGTAGATTTAATGCTAAAACTAGTAAAAGTCTGCAATGTTGTCATTTAATACCACAGTTGTATTACTGTTACAAAAATATTAATAATACTATAGTAATATCAAAACAAACTTGCTTTAGATAAAATAGTGGAAAATTAATAGAAAAATGAACCATAATTATCATTTAGCTCACTGATTAAATGTCCATTTGAACAATATCAGAATCTATATTTGTCTGTACAAATCAGCCTAATATCCAGTAATCCAATATTCAACTTATTATTACGAAACCATTTTATTTCGAAATTAGGGAGGTCTGGATCCATGATCATAATCATAATGAACAAGTATCAAGACCTGACTTATTATTATAATGTCAAAAAATACCGATTTCAACCCTATTAAGGCAATAAATGAAGGTTGTGGCAATATACTGTTCGGTCATTATTTAATTTTTTGGAATTATATCCATTGAATACAAATAACAAAATATAAAGCAACAAATCAAAAACATGTATATTACTGAAAGCTGAGACATGACAACACAACATAACACACAAACCCTCACTGCTACTTTTACCATACGCAATAAAACAGAGTTCTTATATCGGTATAACAAGCAGCTTGGTTCAATTTAATAATAATAATTACAAACTTTTATAGCACCAATATCCTCGAAAAGAATCGAGTTCAGTGGTGCACCTACTGACCTAGTACAAAGGTTGGCCATTCTCATAGTCATCAAAGAAATGTTAGTGGTTTGCTTCAGCATCAAGATGACATTAGAACTGGGTGGCGACTTTGTTTTACTGATTAACTTAAATTGCATCCATTGACATTATTCCTGGCGTGCCATGTGTCTGTGTTTACAAACAATTTGAAATCACGCAAGACTTGACCCAAATAGTGAAATACGTGCAGGCCGATTATTGGGATGGGCCAAAAATAGGGAACTAGCTGATATAGTGTAATAGTCATAGAGTCTATTAGATCCATATAATAAACTACCATAACCATTTCAATACATTATTATTATACAATTTCAAGGGCAATGTCATGGCTGAATGTGGTCTGCAATGACTGAATCACTGCCAGAGAAGACCTTGTTTTCTCTTCCCGTACATTAAATTTTGATTAATCGCATGTATCATTGTTATTGTATGATACTATCAAAATTCATAATAATTATATCTAGATCGATTCTATCATCTATTCTATGTAATTACTAAATTAGATTCTTTCTAGGACTAGGTCTAGGGGATATCAAACAATCAGCGAACATCTAGATCTACTGATTGTCAAAATATAGAATGATAGGTTAGTTCGCTAAATCTACTAGACTATCTAAGTTATCTTAAATCTTAGGTCTAAACTCTAGTCTATCTAGTATCTAGATAATCATAATCGTAACAGAAAATAAGCGTTAATCCCGTTCGAGTCTTATCTTCTCGCTAAATGTCTAAAGTGAAGCTTCGTGACAAACTCACCTTCCATCAAAGTCTACCGGGAGGGTCTTGTCATCTTCTAGCATAGACAATGTATTTTCCGACATTTTATCCCATCTGTACCAGCTTGGGAAGATATCGCAAAAGCTATATTTTTAATTTCAGTCACAACACAGTTTGGTTTGATCGTTTTCCAAATTTCCGCCAGGAAATATGACAGTTTGCGCATGCGCCATAAATGTTGGACCATTCATTTTTTACTCGAACTACTTGAGGGGGTAGATCCACAACCGCGTAGCATCTTTTCTGGGCTCATTTTGGGAATATGGAAATATGATATATGGCACCCTAACTAACTACAGTTCTACGCCGTCTTATTTTGTTGTCGTGTTCATTTTGTATTTTTGTAACTGCGCATACTCGAGAGAAAAAACCAGCACGCACCGGCACCTTCTCATTTTGTATCCGTAGACTAGATTTATGAATGTGGTTTGGATCGAATAGATCTAATTCTATTTAATAAAGCTTGCATAAGGATTTCATTTAACATTTATTTATATCTTTTTCTGGTGGTCTGTCGTTCAGCCTCACTCACTCACTCTTGCTTGTAGTTCGGGGAGTATCCCCAGGCTGTCGCTTGTTTGGCACAGCCTAACTCACTCACTCAATTGATTATGCATCTTTTATTTGATCGTTGACAATAAATTATTCGATATCAATTAAGTATCTCTCATAATGCAATACAAATTATACTAATATATATATATATATATATATTAACTGAATGAGATTATAACTCAGTAAAATATTATTAATTATTTCCTGGTGTCATTAGTTAGAACTTTATATGATTCATCACATAATTAAGTTAAACTATGAAGGATTATAGAATTTCAAACTTTAACGTGAAAGAATTAAGTATGATAATTGTGTTTATAAAAAAAATTGTCTAATATTGCATCCTCAGTAGAATACATATGCATATTGTCTTATCTAATTATCTATGTGAATTTTGGGATAATACTTAAATTGTTGGAGCAATAGATCGACCCTATTAATTTACTTGTTAATCGACAGAAGAGAGTAATTAGTTTAGTTTAATTTTTAATTATATATATATATATATATATATATATATATATATAGTTGCTTAATTTACGTTTTGATAAAATGTATTATTGTACTTTTTGAAATATTAATTATTAGATATCAAGCTGAAAATTTCTTACGATGCTACCCATTCGAACCAGTATATGTCATATACTGGGTCAGTTACTTTGAAATCTAATATATTACAATTACTATTACTTCTGAATATTGCTATTACTGTTACTATTACACTTGATATTGAATGTAATATATTACTATTACATTTCTTACTATTACTATTACATTTTTGCTTATGCTATTATTATTATTATTAGTAGTAGTAGTGGTATTGGTATTGGTAATGGTAATGATAGTGCTGGTAGTTGTCCCAAATTATTTGGCAACTTTACAGCAATATATTTTGTATATTATTTAAAGAATGAATATCTATAGATTAAATATGTACGTATAATTTTTATATGGTATAATTAATATATTTCCTAAATGATATATACTCAAATTTATGTTAATCAGAAGAATATATATATATATATATAATATATATATATATATATATATATATATATATATATATATATATATATATAAAGAAAATTCAATATTTTTAATTTATAGACAAATTTGGATTTATAATTTAACCTACAAATAAAATATTTCTTACTCTTTATTGTAGTGATTGGTATTGTGAGGTATACGTTTTATATTATAAACTAAATCGTATGCCTTTAGATGCAACGAATATTGGACACTGTCATTTCAGAATATTTAATTTTTACATTTACAAAATTTATAATATATTAATATACTTAATACATGTTACATTAATATTATAAAATGTGGATCTTCCAATGTCTGGAACCGAAAGTATTGCGGATTTCGAATTTGTTTCGCATTTCAGAATATTTTATTTTTACACTTACAAAATTGGGTCCAAGTCTAACCACGATATATCCATTTATATTTCATAATATATACATGTTAAGTTTCAGAAAGCCGAAAGAGTAGATTTATGCGTAAATCAGAGGGTCTCAGAAAATAGAGCCTTTATACGGAAATCGGAATATTATAATAATTACTATGGTAACAGAAAAGAAAACACTGATCCTAGCTTAGACCATAACAATCAAGTTTTATTATTCCCAACCAATATCTGCCACCAGATGAAGTACAAAATGTCCGTGTAAAATACACAATCTCAAATTATTGCACTTTATTTAAAAAAAATGCTCTGACTAAAACATATGATAATAAAGTGTCAATGCATATCTTGCAAAAAATAACATAAAACATGTTAAACACACAATCTCAAATTATTGCACTCTAGAAACTAATGCACTAAATAAAACGTGACAATAAAGCGTCTGTCAATGTAGATCTAGCAAGATTTTTAAAAAAAACATGTTATACACTTGTAAAGACAGACTGTGTTAATTATATTTACATATACCTCATTTCAGATACTATTATAACACAGATCTAGCAAAAAGTCATAAAATCACACATTCTTTGTACCGGTAGGATTAGACGGCAAACGAGAACACGTGAGCTATAACAGACACAGTTTGGACAGTTTCTGTTGACCCAGATACTCAGGCTAAAACAAAATAAATTATTCCACACCAAGCTTGAAAAGAGTTAGATATTTTTTGGTTTGGGTTTCTTTAAAACCGGGAGATTTCCGGATCCCGCCGTGGGACCGGGAGATGTAGCTCAAAACCAGGAGGTTCCCGGCGAAACCGAGATACTTAACATATCTGTAATATAGTTATACATAAAGTAGGTTTATATAAATTTAAGAATTTCTGATAAAGGATTCTCCACCTCAATTAATAACATTCAAAATTTATTTTCCTTAAATACAGATCGAGGCTGTGTGTGTGTGTGTGTCAGATTTTCCAACATTTTATTTAAAAAGTGCAAAATATCTTCCGCTTACTACAAAACAAAATGGTAGAAATTTTTTCGCTTGAATAACAAATGTCCAGTTTCAGACATTCCAATATTCTAATAATAAAATACAGAAATCATTCTTCTTCCTACTGGAAAAAAACGACAGAAGATGTTTGCATGCAGAATTTTTTATTTAATTTAAGCAAACAAGTATGCAGTCCTGCAATGTCCTCAGCGCATAACCGCTGCGTCGTAGATGACTGCGGCAAAATAAATCAAATAAAAAAAAGACAGGGCGTGCCACGAATTCCGGCCAACGCGGGATTAGTGGCAATCAAATCCCGCGTTGGCCGGAATTCCTGGCGCACCCGATCTTTTTTTATTTGATTTATTTTGTACACCAATGTAAAAACATATAATAACATCAAAATAAATTTAAAAAATGCCTGGATAGCACAAGATAGTGAAAACACTCGCACAGAGTCTCTGCACCTAAAGATGCCGAGAACTTTGGGTCATTCTTGGTACTTCACCGCGTAGGGTAAACTGTTTTTTTTATTTGCAGAATTGCCTGTGTCTTCGCCTTTCCTTTTGATCATCTTGGCGCGCGGAACCAATTATCAACAACTAATAATATACCTACTAAAAAAATTAAACTTCTTAAAATAATTTGTATTCAAACTATAAAAAAAAAAACTACAGAATACACGATGCTTCGAAATCACTTCATAGACATGCAAAACGGCGTGGTGAAAATTATATGTTAAAATGTTATACTCCAATCTCATTCGCTGAAAAACAACGTGCCACCAAATAGTGCTACCAGAGCTAATCCATCCGAGCTGGGGATCTTATACATATAGAGCACTCGTGGTCGGACTGGTAGCGCGTTGGATCACAGATCACTATACCACCCGAGTTCGAATTTTGGCATGGGCATATTTGAAGGGTGTTTCATCTTTGACTTCGCCTCACTACCATTGGAGGTCGCTCGGTCCATTTAGCATACCTTGTGCACAAAAGTGGCCGTAACACTTCAATCATCATCATCATCATCATCATCCGCCTTATCTGAAGACTTAGAAGATCTGGTGAGTGTGTGTGTTTGTGAAATAGGTGTATCACTGTATATATTGTCTCCTTTATCAATACTGTGGGATGTTATACTAATCCAGTGTGTATCTGATAATGATAACTAATAATTGATGATTTCATTATAAATAAATATATCACGTTCACTGAATTACGAATTCCATACACTTCTCCTCAGTCAAATGATAACTATTAATATAGCTGGTTGGAATGATACCGATGGGCCTTAATTATATAAAGACTTTGATGTTTTCCCACATATGTATAGAAGTGTGTCGCTCGCCGTGTGGCGATACACCGAGGCAAATTATCAAATATCATAGCGTTGTCAAACGTACTTTGTCAGTTTACGTGTCTCAGATTAATTGGTTTGTTTGGAAATTAAGTTGAATCAGTGGACACGTGGATACTAACTGTCGGGCATATAAAGGGCCTCGCCGATCTTCTTCGTAATGAAGTACAAAATCCAAACTTGAATATTGCGTACTGATTGTTGGATTATAAGATGGAGACACGAGGCCAAGATACTATATATGTATGCAGTCTGCGACGTTAATGCTCGACCGCTCGACCGGGACCAGTGTTTCAAGGCCCGGTCTAGTACTCGACCGGCCGGTCTAGTGTGGATTTTAATGGAAAGACATAAAAATTAGTACCGGGCTACAGGCTAACTCTAACAGCTATCCCACAAATAACAAAACTCACAATTTGTTCATTAACTTGTGACTTATCAAAGAATAAACATATGCAAATAACTTCACCTGTGATATCCCATCAAATCTTGGACACATGCCTTCCGGCTATGAATCAAATTGGCGTAACATGTTAACGTCACAATAAACACTCGCAGATTCACAACTGAACAATGTAATGAGTGTTCTGGAATTTACTTGAATACTGTAGATCTGTTTAATTTGGCGAATATGAAATAATGGCGAAAAGTTGTGACTGACATAATATATAATATCGCCAATTTTTCCTGTGGCCACAATATTATGTTGTACAGAACTTCATATTATACTCTGAAAGCACTACTTTGATTCAACAATCATTCAACAATCGGTTCACAATCCAATTTATAATAAAACAATCACTCGTTTAAAGCTCATTCGTCCCTGGCTATTGTGTAGGCGGACGTTTTGGCCAGCGGACGTTTTGGCCAACTATTTTTTGAAGTTTTGGTAAGATATTTAAAAAAATATAAAAAGCGAACAAACATAATATCTTGTGTTTATTATCTCAAAATGTACATTTATGACACAAAAAGCGAATGTCACTTCATGTGTTATTTATAGGCATGTGTGAACTAGAAATGATTAACAAAATGATCAAATGTTAATGTTTTGATGTTGGTTCTGTATTTAACTGAAGTTTAATTCTGCATGGCTTCTCATAGTTACATATATTATATAGTGACATGTATTAACTTACTTCTATGTCCTTGTTAATTGTTTAAATTGTTTATGGTTTGGGATCCTGGTTGTGTATTTTACTGTATGTCTCTTCAATACTATTGTGCAGGTTACTGTATCCATCTCCTACCTGGAAGTTGTATTAATAAAATAACAAATAAAACAAATTTGTCCAAAACGTCCTATCTTCAAATAATAGCTGGCCAAAACGTCCTAGATTCTTGGCATTGTCCCCATCAGAATCACTCATAATAGCGATCAATAGTCCTGTTTTTTCCAGCCATGTTTAAGAACATCAGTTTGTCGAGAAGCAAAATCAAATGCATGAAACAACCAGCCTGCGTGTAGAGATGTTGAGGCGATTGGATGTCAAGGGGTCACTGACTTGATCACTATACCGGCATTGATTTTGCGTGCAAGATTTGTTATAATTTATATTCGTTTGCTGAGAATAGAAAAATAATATGAAAACAGTATATTTTATACCTTATATATATATAGTTTGATGTAACTTAATCTCATCATGTTAATTGCAATTTGTCTTTAGCTTGCATATCAGTTACCTTTGTTGTCATTCAATCATGGCAATGGTTTGTCATTTACTATTCTGCTTAGAATGGAATTACTCGCTACATAAAGACCAATGATCTAGTCTGCTTCAGTTTTTGGTTATGGCTGGTGAATAACGTTACGTGTGCTTTGAAATATGGTTTTTCCAGAATGGCCTAGAAAAGAAAGCAAAAATCAACTTTCCTGACAGACCAAAATTCGCCAATTTTTGCTGTCAGCAATATGTTCAAAATGACGAAATCGACCAATTTTACTGTCGCCAAATTAAACTGATCTACAGTATGCAGATTAGCCTTTAAAACGAAGACAAATGTGTTATGCGTACACAATATCAAAAATCCGTCAGCGGGAATTTCAGTTTTTTTTCTTACTATTTCAATTATTGTCGTGTTTTCCGTGTATACGTCTTTATTAAAAATGTGGAAATTTTAAAAGGAGTGAAGGAGCCAAGTGTACAGAAATTTAAATAATACATAAAGTGTCTGTATGGATAGAAAGGTCGCATTAAGTTTTGTATTTCATGGAACACTTTGAGCTGGCAGCCATGTGGATAATTATATGCGATAGTATATACACGCATGTTCAGTGAATGCAAACGGAGAGGTGATGTCACAAACAACGTATGAATGACAGTATTTCACTGGCCAAAGGTACGTAGGAGTTTACTAAGAGACAAAGGATAGTACCGAATATTCATGATGATTCCATATAAGGTTATTGAATGCTGCCAGGAGACAAACTCAGCGTACGTGCGAACGTGTACACGCTGCTTTATTGAACCATTGCCAGTTACAATTATGATATTTAAAAGGATTTTACATTTTTTAAATCAATGTATTATACACAGAAATCAATATGTTGAATCTATGGGATAAATCTGAAAAGGATATTAACCACCAAAGAATTACTTTTACGTGTATTGGTGCATTGCAAACAGGACCGCGTAATTAACTCGGTGACTAACTCGTACTGTTTAATTTTCATGGAGGTCTGAAATATGTAACTTTTGCACTCACTTGGTCTAGTGTCAAAATATTTTACTAGACCTGGAGGTCCAGTAAGGCTATACACTGTATATATATATATATACTACAGTTAATATGTATAATCAGGTAATCTGCATATTACCTGAAATATTCAGGTAATACGTCTATTGCTTACTGAGAGTTAATACATATTACCCGAATCATTTTATTTAACTCTACGGTTATATATACACGGTTACTCATCAAATGGTGGGTAAACGTGTCTATATAATTTAATAAGTTGTGGAAAATAAATGAACTTCCTCAACTTTTCATATAATTTTCTCAAATAACCAAGCAATCAAAATATTTGATTGGCTCTTGTCTAATTAAAAATCATAAGATCTTAATTATTTGGTTTTAAATTAACAAGTTTTTTAAATTTTAACTGGATGTTCGCATTTACTCTAATCCATGGAGATGATTATGACTAATATTATTAACATAATAACACGGATCGATGTATATGTATAGATCGAATCAATTTATTAAAAAAAATAAACATTAAATGTTAAAAAAATTGTCATGCGTCAAAATATTTCACTACATCCAATAATGTTAAAGTTCTGTCTTTTCATCGATATTATATTTGGAATATATGTAAATAAAATATTAAGAGGTCACACACACACACACACACACACTTCAGGTTATGATTGCAAAATCGGTCAACGTTACTATAGACAGATGTTTGATATGCTGATGACATTTACCCTGTAAGGAAACATAGTCAATAATCACAGACGTAACTGGGATTCAAACCCTGACTGGAAGTTTGCAGCATCCATATATGGTACTAACAGTTTTGATTGATTGATTTTCTTTCGCTTTGAGCTCTGACCCTGGAACAGGGATAGCACATGAAAATGTAAACAGTTATTTCCAGTGTGGTCCGCTTTTATTGAGTGGTTCTTAACATCTCCTCTCCCACCACTCACAGGGGAAGCAGTACGGAAAGATGGAGCCGAAATATCCCGAGGGTGGTCACTGCCATAGCGTATTACGTCCATAACGTCCCCCTTTATTTTAATCAATTCAGTGAAGACCGCAGAGCTATTTAATGTGGCCAGCCACCTAGCCACAATAAAGTTTGTAAATTTCTAATGGTTTAAAAAAATATTAAATAGGAACATAAAAGTATATATCTTGGTCAAATAATATCACTCAATATATAACAAATAGTGTTGCTGTGTGAGATTGCATTACTTGTTTATTAAGATGTAAGGTTTTGTAGTTGTTTGTAATTCTGTATACATTATTATTACAGTCCCCATATAAACATTGCTTTACTGACACATTATTGAAATATAACGAATCGATACCGGGTAACATTTATTACCCTAGTAATGTTTTTCCTGCACAAATTAACATTCCAAATGTAAATACATGTCTCCATAACTTGTAAGTATATATATATATATATATATATATATACACACACGATCATGTTTTAATTCTTTTCATTGAACAATTCCACAAAGATTAGACTGGGTATGACCTTGAACTTTGATTATGCCTTCAGATTTATACCAACCACAACATGAGCTTTCCCTTTCCTTTCGCGAACTGAATTAATTTGATGACAACATGCACTGTCTTAATTCTTGTGTAAACCTTTGTTTATTACTCGTACACAAACAAATTGAGAAGAGAATGAATCATTAAAGGGCTTTCCTGTTGTCACTTAATAAGCTTATCTACTTCAAATACTTTTAGAAAACAGGCATAATTTTAGAAGGTATCCACAAATACTTGTATTCATGTATATAATATAAGTATTTCGGTGACCCCCGTATTTTCCCTTCTGAATAATACATTTCCCTCTTATTTCCTTATACCACTTAATCAGTACAACTGCCTACTTATATTAAGTACACTTATATATAACAACTAGTCAGCTTTAAGAAATCTTTCACATTTTATTGTCACAAGGTAATCATTTATGGAAATGTAGACACCAAGTTTCCAAGAATCTTCACCATGTTCAATAATACTCTTAAATGCAAGAATAAGTAAAATAAAGACATCGTTAAAATATCACCAAACTCTAAGACCACTAAAGTTTGGTTCACCTACAGTCATATAGCTCCACATACTGATGAGTATGTGGCAAGTTAACAGATTCATCATAAATAATTTCTGGATTTCAGACATATTCTTCAATTCCTCCGACATCGGCATCATCCCTTCAGGGTTGATTGAAGTTCTCCAGCTTCCTTCAATTCCTGTAATAAAGAATATTAAGAGTCAAATAATAAAAAAGCCCCAATGTTTTCTACCAGGATTGGCACATTTTTCAAACGAATATTATTCAGACTTTTGAAAATGTGAAGTTTTCAAAACTTTAGTACTCAAAGCATGACTACTATGCATAATCTTTTTGTGTATTATATTTGGAGTACTATATAATGTTTGTGAAAATATATACTACAAGAGTTTGTTTATAATCATTAATTAGTTTTATTCACACTTTTACAAACATAAATCACTCAACAAAAAAAATTTTCCTGTAACATTAAACAGATTTCCCACAAGCTTACCTTGATTATATCAACTCCACCAACAAACTTCCCATTCACATACAGCTGTGGATATGTCGGCCAATTGGAGTATGTTTTCAGGCCCTGACGAACTTCCTCATCTTGGAGAATATCGAAGTGGCCATACTTGACACTACAAGATAAAATTATACCACTTATTTACAGCTGTCACTTATATCCAGATTATGTTTCTTTCTGCAGTTCAGAAACAAATAATCTTCTTAACCAATCATAACCAAGTATTTTATGGTTCTAATGATCGCAAATATGATTTACAGATAAGGATATAGTTTAATCCTACAGACCAAACAGCACCTTTAAAAATATTAGATATTATCTATTTGACATGTTACACTAACAAACACAACATTTTAACTTCTGACCCTGGATCAAGATCACCCAAAGACAGATCAGACACTACACATTTCAGTATAAAACATAGTTTTTTGCATTAAGATCTTTGATGAAATATTCCAGTCTCTTTTCATATACTGGTCTCAGACACAAACACACACTAGCCTGATCATACCAAACCTTTCTTTACTCCCTAAAAAAACTACCACAACTATTTAACAGCATCATTTGGTGTCATGTTACATAATGGATGCATCATTAGATTGAAATATCCTGGGACACATGACCAAGTGGCCACTCCCTATGGAAACAATCTACATACACCAGTACCTTGGGTATATTAGATCCCTGATCTGGATGTTCACACCACAGTACACTAATAACTGTGCTATCAGTCTACCTGGACAACAACAAAACACAAGAATTGACCCATAAAGCTTACTATCTACAGAAATCTAACTGGTTTATTGCATTAGATATGAATATTACTAATTTAAATCTTCCTAAAAATTACATCACATTCAAGCTCAAAACTGAAGCGATGATGTGATATACTGCAACACTTATTTTGTCAAAGGAAATGTGAAGCATCTGGCACAATGGCTTGTCTTCTTTAAAACAAACTCACAAAGCCTTTATCGTTGGCATATTTTATGTGTACCTCATTTAATTCCTTGAAAGTAACTTTAACAAAGGAATAAAGACAAAAGGAAACATGTTTGGACAGTGTGAAATCAATAATTACCAAACAAATCTTCGTTATATTATTCGTACCATAAAAAGTATTAAAAAAAACACTATTTAACAACGCATAACAATGTTGATTTCCCCAAAACAGTAATGTAAATTTTATATAAAAAAGATGTAGCAGGTGTCAGATGACAAATACACTTATCAATACTCAGGTATGCTTGACATTAAAATTAATACATATTTAGCATGACATTCACAGGCTTCACTATGGCACAGATAAATGTTTGGTGTAAAAATGTTTTTAAAAGTTCTTTATTCGAGTCTGACTGCCAACTTCTGTTCAATGAACACTTACCCTTGTCTCGTTCAGAATCTCAACCATCGTTCTGCTGAAGCCACACTTGACATTATCTGGGTGTCCCTTCATAAACAACATCACTTTATCCGAAGTGGTCAAGTCCTTCAGTCTGTCTTCAAGCGTCGGTGGTTTTGGCAACATCTTCTGGAATTCTCCTGATTCTATGAGCTCCTTGACGATGTCTACACCTCCCACTAGCTGGCCATTGACGTACAGCTGGGGGAATGTCGGCCAGTTCGAGAAGGTCTTTAATCCCTGTCGCACCTCCTCATCTTGAAGAATATCAAAATGTCCGAACTTCACACTGGACAAAGATAAAGCATACAGAAATATAAAGCTAAATATTTTGGCCAGGATAATGAATTATAACAATTATGTGAAATCAGATTTGTACTGAATAACGAAGTGAAGATAATACACCAACTAAATCATACTAACACCAAGTAACTGTTGACAAAGCTAGACAAAACTATTACACTAAGCTTCTTCTTAAACATTTAAAATGTTATTACCTATAGATCTATACTTTTGTTATAATATTGTGATTTTTTTAAATCACTCAGTGTACAGACAAATTGTGAAATTAGAAGGATCAATATATATATATATAAGCATTGTATTTGTGAGATGCAATCTTACCCCAGATCATTAAGGAGGCCAACCATCGTTCTGCTGAAGCCACACTTGACATTATCTGGATGACCCTTCATAAACAACATCACCTTATCCGAGTTGATCAACTCTTTTAATTTCTCTTCCAATGTCTGCTTTTTGGGTAACATCTTTTGGAATTCTCCAGATTCTATAAGCTCCTTGATGATGTCTAAACCGCCCACTAACTTACCACTTACGTAGAGTTGTGGGTATGTTGGCCAATTTGAGTACTCTTTCAGACCTGAAAGTACAGTACCCAATTTAGAAACGATACCAGAATAAAATGAAGTGATACCAAAAATAGCAAGCACTACCTCACTATTACATCTGAAAATTCAGTAACTGTAGGGATCACCCCAGGTTAGCAGTACAGTGTGTCTTTTGGACAAACATGTTTGATAAATTGGGTGCCTTCCAATTTGTTTTCCCTTCTGGGGACATCGGCCTGACAAAAAGTGTGTTGCTGATAGTTTTTTCTGTGTCCCAACATTTTCCATATTATTTTCCTAATGACGTGCAGAAATAGACAACTGTTATTTCACAGCCACTGTTCCTTGTTCATGGTGTGTTGTTATAGTGACTGCAAATCAAGATCCGACTGGATTGTTGGGTGAGGTTTATTACTGTCAGTGATGCAAGGGCATACTCCAGAGTGATCCTTATAACTGTAACTATATACTGTCCATAAAACTATTTTAAATGATATGTAAGATTAGTTTCTGGATCATAATCTGGTTAGATGCAGAGAGACCAGGATCTAGCTTACCTTGTCTGATATCTGGATCAGCCAAAATGTTAAATGAACTGAATGTCACTTTCTGGTCCTGTAATAACTGCACACAAGTTTTACTGAATCCTGAAATTTCAAGACAAATAATGAAACACTGTCTTAAAATAAATTAACATAACATTATCATGATGTGATCATTATATATATATATATATATATATATATATATTATGAGACACACACACACACTACTTTGAAGAAAAAAGACCACATTAATTATATATCATGGCCAGGGCTAGTTTTCGTTAATGGTTTGAATACCAAATATATCAACAAAACTACAAACCACATTTAGCATCCTGCGGGTTTCCCTTCATAAACAGCATTACTGGTGCTGCATTTGTTAGCTTCTTGAGGCGGGCATTCAGCTCCTTTATAAAAAAATCAACTAGTTTAATCACCAGAAAACATACTCAGCACAAACTATCTAATACCTCACATATTATTATGTCAACAATTTTGGCTAAATTATATCCTCAGTAGCTGTACGTAATCCAGTAATAAACCCAAAAGTACACCGACGACAATGAAATGTTAGACAATCAAATTAACAATGGATTACAACAACTTATAAATATAAACACATTACTAATGGACAACAAAACTTACAGATTAATATGAACATCTACTAATTAGAACAAAGGTCAATTTTATTATGTTGAATTGATCCCAGTACAAAACACAATCAGAAGGGTTATCCATCCATAACGCGACTCACCTCTTTTGGAGATGGAGCAGCCTGGTCAGGTTTGCCAGCAGTTCCACCCATATTATTTTCAGACTGGCCGTGTTGTTTTATCTTATTCGTCAGCTCGGGTGCGTTGGCGCCATTGATGCGATCAGACACAGCCTTGTTCTGTTCATTGAATACATCAGTTAATAGCATCTTTTACATTCATTCCTTTATTTGAAATGCTTACATAACAAACATCCGTCTCTTTTCATGTGTCACCATTCACTCATACTACAATGTTGCCAGCACAATGATGTTATGGTTAAACAGTATCAACAAATAAAAGTACATAAGCATATTTTAAAAAGTGAGTTTATTTCAAATTTTGTTGAATTTAACACAAAATACTCATCTCCAAATCATCAGTACATACTGTATTTGCAAGCACCATATATATATATATATATATATATTTATTATCTGACTATCACACTATCTATTATTACTGGCATTATGTTCCACGAGTGGGTACATAATGGACCAAACAACCTCAGTTAGACACCAGATAACCTGACATCCATGGGCTGTTTCATATACACTGTGTACTACTTAATAGCTGAGTTCTGTTAGCAGCTTTACACAGGATAGTCGAATCAAACATAAACAATAAGCTATGACAAGTATCATCCAATATATTTAAACATTCACCTCAAAGTACAATCTGCCAGCAGCAAACACCATCATTTTGCAAGTGAAAAGAAAACAACTGACATGTGTGTGAAATGTATGCTGTCAGAAATTTTAATGTTTCAATTAAGTGATACCAAAGTGCTTAACAACAACCATAAATAAAAATACTTGAGAAATGTACAGTAATAAAGAATTGTCTTTAAACAAATTATGAACACAACTTTTGAAAGGGAATATATGATGTGCTACTACAGATATGGATTACAAGACACAATTACCTTAATTATAATACAGGTGGGTACTGCTGTTATCTCATATTTCTGAGAAACTTCAGGAACCTTTTCTGCTTCAACCTGACAACCAAAGTATAAAAGACAAAAAGGCTGATGTACTTGCAGAGAACTACAGCCATATTTGCAACAATAACAAACAAAAAAACTGTAACATAGACTTCTGTTAGTAAAGGCATTATAAGGCTTAAGTTAAATTGACACATACAGACACACTAATAAAGAAAACAATAGTGTACCTTAGCAAATTTTATATGCTTCAGCTGATTATCTTTGGCAAGTTCAACGAGAACATCGGACATCTGCTGACACTGTGGAGCCCAGTCTGCCCAAAACAGTATCACAGCAATGCCCCTGTATGAAGAAAATAAATTTCTTAATATCAATATCAGGACCATATCAATATTGCAAATGAATACATTACTTCCCACAGTTTATATTTTAATCCTTGTAAAACAGACTGCACTGTCCTTGATCAGTTTTTGTACGATGTATGTCTCACTGAGAGTGATCATGTAAAATACCATGGCACGGATTTATCACATGTTAAACTGAATACTCGTATCAAACATGCAGAAATGCCTCTTATGCTTTCCATGGTGTAGGAATGGCATGGATGTTATTACTACTGCTAATGTATGGTATACAGCTATATGACTCATTCTTACCCATGCTATACAATGTCTGAATGTCAGTAAACAGGCGTTATTGGCTTTAGAAAAATACAAGCCAAATTGCTGAAATCTGCATGCTCCATTATTAAATGCATTGAAAATATGAAAATTGAAATTCGTAGATATTTGGTGTCTGGAATTCTTATATATTAGATACTACCTTATTAATAATAGTTTTAATGATTCTGTTCTTCAATTATTATTGAGTTTTAACCCATATGACAGAATTGTGCTTAACATGATGTTTATTTAATATTAGTTTATTGATTTCTTTCTAACATGTATTTTAAATACATGTTTTTATGTAACATACCTGTCCACTCACATATATAAACTGTACTCTCCTTCATGAGGGCAATAAACATTAATAAGTTAAAAAATATAATGCAACTGAACATATTCATATGTGGCAAGCAAACTAGTAATATTCAGGATGATTGAACATAGAACATGCGCAATAAAATCTCCTATATGATGTTTCCACTTAAATCATGGTTAATAAAATGCATCTAACCAAGCATTATAACAGTTTGATATTTTTGAGTGGGTTCATGTGATAGGAAGCTATATTTGCTAGTGAATACAAATTTGGTGGAATTTTGAAAACAACCTGACATGTTACTGATTAAAAAAACCAGGAAATGGCGATGTTTTGATCATCTTAAAATAAACAATCTATGGTAGTTAGTTACTCATGTATACAGCCTGTGAGTATGTCCAGGATCAATGATAAAATTTATAAATGATTTCCAATCGCTCAGAAAAAAGAACCTGGTTCACATATTGTGGGTTCAACAATAAGTCACAGCACTCACCACACAGGCACAGCAAAAGATCACAATACTACCATTCGTTGATAAATATATTAAACACTGACTTCATCCCTCTGATTTCAACCTAGACATTAAGGATCCCCTGACTGTGCAACTTAACAATTTGGGAGAGACAACCAACAACTTCCATCATTTTTCTATAACGGACAATAAGAGGTTTCAACCATTCATGATATGGGGACATTGTGGATAAAATTCCATCATGCTTTCACATGATACATCTGATAGAAAACTACAAAATTTCTGGAAAATTTGGCAAAATCTACCCTCTAGACATGGATAATTAGATTTAAGCCATTAACATGATTAAGAGCTTAAAAGCTAGTAACTCACCCCATGAACACATATAATCATAACATATAATTCTGCTGGTTTCTTATATGTTTAGCAATCATACTGATAGCAAAACAAACTGTATGAATCACCATGAATCTATATCATGCAGTCACTATTTCAGATCGGGTAAAACAATATGAATATCACATGCCATGGTACTACTTATGGGAGGCGTGACTAAATATCCTTAAAAGGTGTAAGATCTAATAATTATAATGTAAATAACCACAAAATGAAAAGATAAAATGTCGAACTCCAAAGGCAAAGGTCAGATTAAACAAATAATAGAACTGGGCAGGTCACGTCAACAACCTAAAAATATTATCCCTCAAGATTTCAGATTCCCAATCATTTGCTTCATATTTTATTATTTACCAAGATCAGATCCAGTGAGTGACCAGACACCAGTTGGCTTGTCAAACACATAAATATCACACACCAAAAACAATTATCACGATAATAAATTATAACAATAACAGTCTACATCGTACAATACCGAGTGTTAGAACCGCAACACCATGCACATGGTTGATGAACAACAACGTGAGACGTTCATCACGATGCCAGGCCCAGGAACATAGAGGGGGTCTACACAGTTCGCGATTTCATATCGTCGATAATCGAGTAATGACAGCTTAAATCCAAAATTATCCAATTTCTAGAACTGTCAACGTTCAGAAACTCGCCAATAAACCACAAACAGTAAAGATAACTATTGTTATGTTTCAAACTATACACGCCAACTATTATTCTCGCTTAACACAATGTCAACAACCACAGTGGAATCGAATCACGTACCCAGGCCACACAAAACACCATCAGTCAGTTTTCCCTAAAATCGCAAATTATTTTTTCTAAAATACCACAGCACGCAAATAGAAGGCACTTGTTTTTTAACTGATCGTTTATAACTAATTACATTTAAATACACCATTTATAAGCAATCAGTAGATTACCTACCCTTCAACATTTTGTAAAAATTCCCTGAACAGGTCAGAGCTCCGAACTTCTGCGACCTGTGCCATCTCTATACTTCTGGGTAGTACTGTAAACGATATTATCCGCCTTCTGAAATACAAAGTCCAAAGGTTTCTCTATATTTTGTTTCCTTCCCGTAATCTGAACAGTACAGAAAAGTGTAATTTTTTTCGTTGACGTGATGAACCTTCTACATCGGTGCGTTCCTATACGCGATGAAGTACCTGGTGTTTGAAAGCACGGATATTTATAGGCTCCCGTTATATCATAATGGACCCTGACACTCTCCTTGAGATATAGACCACGAACGTGATGTCACCGAACTCCAGTCCTACTTAAATATTCACTACATTTATTAGTCTCCAAGTCAAATATTATCCATAAAATACTTTGCTGAACAACAAACATTAACAATACTTCCACACGTTGAACCGCTTATTTGTTATTGACGAATTCAGCAGTTTCCGAAAGTGCAGGCGGAAATTGACTCCCGATACACTCACTGGTACTCGGGCACTAAATACGTGAGCCAGGGGTCAGACAGTAAATATTGTCATTTGTCAGTGACCCCGTAGTAATGGTTTACCTCCACTGCACGTACAATTTGAAGTAAGTGGGAATATATGCAGCAGTAGTGAATTATATATATATATATATATATATATATATTATGGCGGGATACAGCGCTCCCCTTAAGGAACGATAGCAAGGACGAATTAAACACGTACATTAAACTTATTCTCCGGATCATACACTTAAATATAAAATGTATTTCTTATCGATATATATATATATATATATATATATATATATTTATGGTGGGTGTGTGTGTGGGGGGGGAGGGTGTGAACAAAGTTATATTTACTGTGGGAATGACTTATCAGCGACACTTGTGTGTTCAATTCGGCCTGTCGCGTTTCAAATTTTGTTATAATATTACCTCGTTAGGGTTTATCGTTTTAAAACAAACAGTGCCGTATTATTATGAGTTATTGATTGATTAAATGATAATTTTCGTTTCATGATCATGAAACATGAATAACATAACTCCCCCCCACCACTCACAGGGGAGCAGTACGGACAGATGGAGCTGAAATGTCCCGAGAGTGGTCACTGCCAGAGTGTATTACGTCCCCAGAGAATCTGTAATATCGATCCCCACTTTTAATTAATTCAGTTGAGACGGCAGCGCCATTTAACGTAGTCATCCACAAACGATGTTGTGAGTCCAACAGAAAAATACCAGGGTCAGATATTGGTAGACCTCAATGACCTACAATGGCTTACAATTCCGGCTTCTAACAACCCCCTATATATATATATATATATATATATATATAATCATGCAATAAAAACAGCACGGATTATTTGCACCGAATAACATTTAATTATTGATCAGATCAAATACAAAGACTGAGATAATTCTTCTGACCTAATAAGAATGGGCACATTTTATTTAATTTTTTTATTAGAATCTTTAGTATACACTAAAGATTATAATAAAATGGCAATCAGTTCATTTAGATTTACAATTTTTAAACCAAAAACTTATTTACGATTATTTACAATTTAAAAAAATATGCTATCACACAAATTCGTCATCGTGCCATAAGCAATGACCTAAAATTTACATTTTCTACATTATTATAATTCATCCTTCGTTGTCACTAAAGGAGATGTTGACTCATAATTATGATGACCGAAAAGATTATATAGTTGAATTATGGCCTTGTGCGTCTTTAATTTATAGCTAGAAACAACTTATACTTTCTAAATAGTTTGACCATCACTCTGTATTACTTTCTCCCCTTAAACCAAGGGACGGGAGTGTGACGAGAAAAGATTTACTCCATGGCCTCTTAGTCTAACTAAAGACATAAGATCGTTATGGCCGTTGCATGGGATATTTTGCAGAAACATCAACCATTTAAAAAATAACATTCACCAGAGGGCACTGTTATACAATTAGATTAACGATACGGGACCGTTCCTTATTAACACTACGTAACTATGCTGGCGACCTTTCTTAGGTGGGATCGATCAGGATTCCAATTATCCCCACCACTCATTTACCAATTGGCTAATGGACACATCCACCCACATCCACCGACACCCACCCACAGTACGCGCGTATGTGTATGTGTAGTTGTTATAATTATATTATATTCTGAACGCTTTACATTTCCAGTAGTAACGAACTAACGCCCGACTTTATTTCTAAGTTTGTAAGCCCAACTATTAACTACTGAAATAGTCGTAGGCTCGGAACGTTATGACAGTTTTTATAGCCTGTCACTGGCTTTAAACCAATACACCAGTAAAATAATGTAATAAATCCACAATCACGTTTGCATCTCAGCCATTGACGTCCTGCATATTATTTCCAATTGTATTTTTTTAATTGCTAGCCAGCGTTTCCTCTATCAGTAGGTTATAAATTAATACTATATATTAATTAAAACAATTCTTTGGTGGCCAATACGTTCTTCAGATGCATATAATATCAGTTACTTTTAGGGCCATTATCTGTCACTTTATCATTTATATATTATAATATAAATTATGTGTTTTATGGTTATATATATATATATATATATATGGCCTCCGATTACTGCTAATAAATATATCTATGTATTGTTATGTCTTTAGCATTAAGTAAAATCATGTATTGATAAACTTAAAGAAATCTACAGTTGAAATATGGAACTGTGTATTTCGGGGTGGGATTAAAAGATCCACAATGTGATATATCCTCCACTAATGGTAGCGAACCTTTTTCCCAAACTGATAATCAATTTGATGTTTACGGTCACATCTAAACAGCCTTCCCAGCAGGCAAAATTACGTGGAAACCATGTTGAACCCATGTCAAGTACTGACATTGTTTCCATGTGGAAATTTGATTCTATGTAAAAGTTGAATCCACCTGAGAATATCCAACATAAATCCACACGAAGATTCCGATAGTGAATCCACGTTGATATTTCCACATTGAATTGATATACTGATTTCAATGAAAAATTAAAACAAAATTAATTACATTTTCCAATATTTCAATCAGAAATATATTTTAAGTTGTTCCCAGAAATACAGTTAGAGTAGTTTTAAAACTTACTTTGCTAGCATTTCACATGGAAAGGTGTATTGTGCCGCTTATAATTGTTCAAATGGATCTGCCATTTGAAGGAGTAAGCATTTGTTCCACGTTTGCGTGATTGGCTGCGAAACATGAACAGAGTGCAATGGAAGCCAACTTGCCACAACAAGCTCTGCGGGAAACACTTTGAGGAACGTATGTTTGTTATGTAACCGTCTTTGGCACGACCAATTGTATATAACATGAATATTGTCAGGCTCACAGAATATGCCATCCCAATCATATTTGTCAAACAGTGTGATGGTAAGACCGAACAAATCAGCTGTATGATGGAGAAGTTGAATAGAAAACGGGTATGTTTGAGCGATAATAGGGGAATCTTTGGAGAAAACTATTGGACATTCACCAGTTTACACATTTTGTCAAGTATACCGATTTGTCCGGTTCACTGTAAACATCGGCTATTACCATATTATTTAGAAGTAACTAATAAATTTGACATTGATTGAAAAACAACGATTTGAAAAGATAGCGTCAGATTGCTGGGAATAATTAATAAACGATAAAACGGTGACATGAAATCCAAATGAGATAGGGTTAGATTTATATAAGTGGGCATGCACCGAAAATACACCGAGTCTTCCGTCTTCTGTGTGTGAAGGAACGCGCAAATGAAATAGTAGAATTGCTGCCGTCCGAAATATCGCTATTAGCTAAGGGCGCGGGCCTAGAAGTCTATCATTTGTGAATAAGTAAAAGTTCACATATTCACAATAAATACAAATTTACTTAGGCCTACTCAAAGCTTTTTATGGGTGTGTATTGTAGACACTATTAAACTTAAAATGGTAGATGTTCCCCCGAGGGCGGCACATTCCTGTGTAGGCCACATGATGGGAGAGCCCCCATCCACCGGGCTTCCGTGTACCGACAAATATCACTTTAAATGAAGTTAAGTGATAGGAAGAGGGAAATATCCGCATTCAGGCCCAGTGTGTTGACTTATCAATTAAGTTTTTATCAACAGAAACAAATATCAGCTAATTCCCCATTTTAGGCCCATCCCAATAATAAGTCTATGTGTATTTGGGCAAGACTCGTGTCATTTCAGATTGTTTGTAAATACAAACACATTCCAGGAACAATGGATGCGATCTAATTTAATCAGTAAAACAAAATCTCCATCAAGTTCCAATGTCATCTTGATGCTAAAGCAAACTGCACTAAAATTTATTGATGATTTTTGCACTGTACCTTGACTATAAGATTTCCCAACCCCTGTACTAGTTGCACCAATGAGATATTTAAGATATAGAAGTTTGTAATTATTATTATTATTATTAAATTGAAGCAAGCGGCTCGATATACCGACGTAGAAACTATGTTTTTTTTGGGCGTAGACTGAAAATATGGATTAGGCTATGTATGTTATATCATGTGATCGATGGATGTTTTTATTTATTTATTGCTTTATATTCGTTTTCAATGGATATAAAACAAACTAATGCCATAAAATAAGATAATAACTGAACGTTAGATTACCACGACCTTCATTTATGCGTTAATAGGCCGAAAATAGGGTTCTAAAAGGTACACACCAATCTAACTCTTGTTGTGGACCGGGGTCGGGTGTTGGCAGTACAGGTAGCTACTCTGGGTCCACCTCTGCACTTGATGCAGCTAATTCCTCACAATTAATAATGTCTGTGACCTTTCTCGCCAGTGGTTCAAAGTTGGATGGTTTGATATCCCCGAGAATGTCAAAACTCTAGTTGGAATCTCATTTTTATTCCCTCGACTGGTCAGGACGCTTGTAAACAAAGCTATAGCACTACTCGGTATTTGTCAAAGATGACGTCACACGATAATCCCTAGCGAGTGTAGTACACATTAGAAATGGCTTGTGAAAGTTTCGGGAATTAAGGATTTAGGCAACATTGTAATGGAGATATGATAGCTGGTGGTTAGAATTGTTTTGAGTGTGGTAGTGGATCTGTTAGGGAATAAAATAATTGTTTGTTACGTTATAGTTAGTTCGAAATATGAAATTTCTTTTCCAGTCAACTTTAAAGTTAGTTTTATAACAAAGTAAAAACAAATTGTATTGATTACTTATAATAATTAAGTAAGAAATAAAACAAAAACACGAAGTAATTGATTATCCAACAAAAATATCCACAAACTAGAAATATCGTGATAAAGTGGAGATACACTATACAAGGATGTGTACCAAGACCTTTATCACTAAATCATTCTGGGATCTTAAAAGCCACGCTCATTAAACAGAAACTTAGCTGAGAGTTATAAGAACTCAAATGATGATGTTGATGGAAAAGCTTCACCAAACAAGGTGTGTGTGTGTGTGTGTGTGTGTATGTGCGTGTGTGTGTGTATGTGCGTGTGTGATAGAAATCAGTTATGGTTCCGGGCACAGATTTTGTCTCACATTCTTAGTTGCTTGCCTTAGTTGCTTGTCACCTTTTGTGACTTTTACAATATTGAAAGTCTCTTCTCCACTCTAACACATGACAATGCACCATCAGTGATTATAGCATGGCACATTGATTGAGAAAGTATGTGTTGATGTGTGTGTGTGTGTGTGTGTGTGTGTGTGTGTGTCTGAACGCACGCCGATGCTCTATTTCTTGTTCTCTTTAATACATGTACCTGATCTGCTTGATACATAACGAAGATGTGTTTGACATCCATATTTTCATTTGATTTTCCACAGTTAATAAATTTATGATCACTGCATCTGTAGGTAAAATATTTAAAAAAACATAGCATTATATACCAAAGTCTATGTCATGTATAACTGGACATTTATAATTTTTAGACAAATATATTATTAGAACGTGGTGTATTCGTTGCATTGAAATTCATATAATTTTAAGCTATAGCTAAATAATTTGTATTTACCATTAAAATATCACCAGTCTCATGTTTTATATGTCTTATGTCTTCAATGTGTTTAACCTTAACTCTTTAATATGGAAAGTTTCCCGAATCTGTTCTTACCAGTTGAATAATAATTGTTGTTTAACGACACATCGGCACAATTTAGGCCGTTCGGTGTCCTAGAACGTGTTACAAAAGCTGATTCTCAAAGTTGGTGTCGCTAATGTGGTTAAAAATTTAGGCCTAATTACGTTGAATCTTAGAGAACAGTTGGCTTTAGCTGAAACATTGTATAATAAAGTGAGCCTTCAAAAATAGTTTGGGAAACTTATTATGAGTCTGGAAAATCAGTGAACATCAGCTGAAACATTATTACAAAATTCATTTCAATATCACACCATATTAAAATATATTTGTTTATCATAAATTCATCAAAGATACACAAGTTGGTGACAATGACAATTTGTAGCAACTATATCAATTGTCTCTTAAATAATAGGTTATGTTACCACTAAATAAGTAACGAAACTATCGCGAAGTAAATGAAAGAAATGAAGTAAAAAGTAACGTTACTTCAAATAAAACTACTTCGCTACAAGTAAAAGTAGTTAGTTTAAATCTGACTTCGTTAGTTCCAGTTACTTTAAGGAAAAAACTATTCAAGTAGACTAAAGAAGTTGTTATACTTTATTGTTTAAATTGTGAAATGCACAAACGTATGGAATGATATCTCATAAACTGTGCGTAGTTTGGCAAATGCTCGATGTGAGCACACAAATTCCATAATCTGCTATTTTATACAAACGGCGAGGATATTGGCGCTGTAGAAGTTTTGTAATTATTATTAATTATTAGTATAGGAGCGCTCGCATAAATAGGTCACAAACAAAATGGCGACTTTTATTTTTGGTGGCGTCAATATGCGCCAAAGTAATGAATAGGGCATTCCCAGCCGGCGCATACACGTAGAGGTTACGTAAATAACACGTAATATACGTTCGTTACATATCGCGACGTGTTTTTTACGTGTATATTACGTGTCGATAGCGACGTGTCAATGGCTTATCACTGGTAATTTTCAACACATACATTTTACGTAAATACTACGTGTGCACTTAACACCTTCACGTTATGATGATCATGGTCGTGCAAACACAAAATATTTCCCATGATGCACCGAAGCCAGGGTATTTCGGCTCCATCTTTCCGTACTGCTCCCCTGTGAGTGGTGGGGGAGGAGTTCTCAACCAGTCCAACTGATTAAGCGACAGCCTGAGGATTCTCCCTGAAAAACAAAACAGTCTTTAATTTGGCGGTTTCATCGAACCTCTGACAAATCCATGATAATCGGTTGGTATATTAAACAATATGTTAACGATATTAAGGTTGTAATTAAGTGAAGGTATGTATATATATATATATATATATATATATATATATATATATGGGAATCTGGACAAAATCCCCGAATAAGCCGGGGACAAAACAAGTATTAAAAGCTGCTTCTTGTAGATCTAACAATTCAAACTGCGAAAAAAAGTTCCCTTGCCATTATCTAGTCATCCTTTTTCTAATCGTTACAGGCTAATATAATCAAACTGTGCTTGGTTATTAATTACATTTATGAGTATTGATTAAAATGTCATGCTTATCATTATAGACTAGAGAGAAAGAGCGTATACATCTGTTGAAACAACAACTGTAGAAACATCCTCTGATCATTGATGAGAAAGGACAACTACCCTGTAAGAGTAAGCTAGGATACCATAAAACCTACCAAGGTTATGTCACAGGTGAGTAATTATGTATTTATTTATAAGAGGAAGTTCTGTTAAATTATAAATACTTGTATCTGAAGAGAATTCTTGACTTCCTGCATGTTGTCAGTACATAGTAAATAATAAACCCTTCATTTCTACCCATTGTTGTTCAAATAAGGTAGTCTTAATTATCATATTTCCATGTTCAAAACATAATGATGATAATGTTGTGTGTGATAGTAACAACTAATATATATATATATATATATATATATCATAGATATAATGTGATTTGTACTTTGACTTTTTCAACATATTTGGCTTGATTGGTGCCACTTTGTACTCACTGTTTCTCAAAGATAATTTTGTGTTAAACCTTGGGTAATGGTACCAGCGGTTAGCTAGAATGTGCAATTAAATTCAATTGTTTTGGATGTATAATAAGATTATTACAATGTGTGTATATGTATTGTGAAATGTAAAATCTATATTGATAATTGATGGTGCTACTGATGTTAAAGTTTTCCCAAATAATTCTTATTTTGTAGATATATTGTGAAATGTTAAAACATATCTGGTCAATATTTTTAGTATATTTGTGTACAACTGATATGTGTTTATATCTTGTGTAGCTGTATTAATTGTAGTTAAATTCTGCATCCTTTTAATTTAGACAGGTGCTATACCTGTAATGTATTATGTAGATTAGATTTAGGCTGTCTTAAGTTTCATCTTAACATTGTTAATAATACGATTTATTAAACAAAATTTGATTTATTATGATATTTTTTATTATTGCATGAATAATAGTATGAGGTGGATTCAATGTAAATTTTACCAGCTGAATTTTACGTCTAAATCAGTACGTAATTTCTAAGTAGACATTTTTAAGTAGATTGCACGTGTAAATTGGGACGTAGATTCCACGTAGAAAAAAATAAACGTAATTTCTACGCGTATGAGTTACGTAGAATTCACGTGTATACTACGTAGTGTGCCTGCTGAGTTACTTATCTAGTAGAGAGAGGGGGGAGACCGGTGGGGTATTCAGATAGCTTGCAGTCAACTCGGCCCTTTTCAAGGTCGGCCCAGATTAACTCGGCCTTTGTGTTAACCAACTCGATCCACATGTTAACAAACTCGATCCGCATGTTAACAAACTCGATCCGCATGTTAACCAACTTGGCCCAAGCTCACGCACAGCGCATGATGCTGTTGTTGTAATTATTAATGCCAACAAACACTGTAAACATGTTTTTTTAAACACCACCAACCATACACCGTAGATCTTGTAGGCCAGTAAAAATTGCAAATATATATTTTCATTTATTGACGATAATCTGAACTTTTATTTGGAAATACTTAGTGCTGGTAATAATTTGGGTTCTATTTGACATGTTGAACTAGGTCACGATTTTGTCACGACAGAAGACCTGCAGAGGGGGGATGTTCAAGAAATGAACAGCCTGCTGATTTGAGGGTCATTATTTATATGCAGATTGTGATGTACGAGAGTATGGCAGCTTAGTCACTCCAATTTAACCATCAGAATGTTCCAAAAATAAACCAAAGGATTCCAGTTTCACCGAAAAACTTCTATCTCTGAATTGGTCATCTGCCACGAGATCGTGGTATTTACTAACGTAATATTCTTAGCCTAACTGTATTATCGCCCTAGTGCAGATATCATCTTCATAGTTGATTTTATCATAGTTAGCTTCTTGTAATGTCCAAGTACTAAATAACCTTTTCTATGAAAATGTAATACATGGCATTAAATACTCGGCTTCTAATTGATATATCGGCCCCTCCGTGGTCTAGCGGACCACCGATCACTATCACTCGTGTTTGAATCTCGGCGTGGGTATGTCTGAAGGATGTTTCATCTTTGACTTCGCGTCAAAACATCAATCATCATCATCTAATCGATATTTATTTCAAGACAGCCGTCGACGTAGTGATCTTATCATAACGGTCCCATTTAGCATTTACACATTACAATCAGTTATTGCTTATTAGGCATTATAATATTTACTTTATGTGGTCTCCAACCACTATTTCAACATGGAACAACCAACAGGTGTAAAACGGCGCGGAAAGGACTTTGAAATCATATGAAACAATATGGTAACCCTGTGTCCACCAAATTTCAATGTGGAAATCATGTGCCGTGCTAGAGATTTGTGGTCAACTATGCTACCAGTAAAGACACTCCTTCTATACTGCTAATAGTAATGATAATACAAAGATGCTTCTACAACCACAACAACAACTACTATTAAAAATACTAGTTTATCAGCAAATTAAATTTACATTTGAGACTGATGAATTTTCATTGGTCGTAATATAAGAAAACTAAATATTCATTACACTTGCTTTTTTTAAAAATAAGTTGATCGTTTGGTTGCTAGAATGAAAAATGAGATAACATTTTAGAGGTGAAAATTTTCAGTGTTGCCATTAAATTCTAGTTCCAGAAAGAACTGTTTGTTTTCAGTGATTTAATCGCCTTTAATTGCCTGTTTTGAAGCGGATTTGATTGGCAATAATCTTGGTGCTCGTTTAATGAGTCGGCCCATTAAGTCTAACATGTGCACAAAAGTGGCCGCAAAACATCAACCATCATCATCATCTTGTTTAATGAGTACCAAAATTTGTGATTCAATCTCACGGTTCGCACTTCGTCCATACAAAATATGAGTATCCTTCTAAATATTGATGTAAATAACAGATTATTCAGTGTGTCACGGTTCATTTCGTCAATTAGACAGACAGACAGACAGACAGTGTGTGTGTGTTTGTTTGTTTGTTTGTGTGTGTGTGTTAATCTTATCAAACAGTTTATCTAATTGGACCACGAACCGCTTCACAGACAATGAAACTAATTGTCACAATTTGTACCGGAGTCAGTAGAGCAAAACTAATTACCTCCAAATATAGGATCTGAAATATGAATGATGGTAAGATAAGATAAAATTGATTTAAATTCAGTACAAGTACAATAAAAATCATTAACTAAAAGTTATTGACCGAATGATGATGTATGATAAATGAAGATGATGACTGATGAAAACATATGATGCCAATAATAACAGATGATTATATGATTATATGTTCAGTGATTTAAATCAGTAGATAATACTACACGATTATGTGTTTTAAAACATTGGTGACACGTAAATTACATACACTCCAATCTTGTCGCGCCATGTTGAATTTTGAACCAGTGGCGCCTCCAGCGACCGGAGGTATTTCTCAGATAAGCAAAAGCTCTCTGGTTGTCTACATGTGTGCGATGGTTGAAATGAATTGCCAATACTAGTACTATATGTTACATGATCACATACTCTTTTATTAATTAACACTTTAATTGTGCACACATGATATCGAAGGAAACGAATCTCTGAAACTGTAAATAAATAATTAAGTGATTTCACAGCCCAGTCACAAGTTTAATTAATTAATAGCCTACAATTTGCGATCACTTCACAGCTGATCAGAAAATAATTGAACGTGGTTTGGGTTATTTCACAGCTTTGTGTGTGGAACGCGTAATTTTCACAAGTTTCTTTAATGAAAACAGTTAGGTATATATGAGGTAAATGCATACAAACATACTTTCATCTTGTCAGTTTATCATAGTCCATAAATTTTTATTTATTTGGATATAGACATATAATGATATATACAGCTATTATAACGCAACCATAACACAATTCACCATATATTCATCATGTCCAATTATCATATATTAACTTTAAAAAAAATAAGTTATGCAATATAGGCCTGCCCAGCTGAGAACAAAGAATATACATGGAATATTAACAATGTGTATGTTTGCGTTAACATGTTAGAGATAGAGAAATTGGTACTTTCATACAATAAGCGGCATCAAATCTCTTGTGCCACAGGTTCATCTATAGTTACAATCAGTGATTTGTTATCAAATGGACAGAATAACCCAAATTGCTTCCAGCTCTAAACAACCATTACTACAAAAATAAAGTTAGACAGAATATACCTAGAGATGTAATAGACACATGCATTGACTACTGTAACAGATAACACCAGTAAATCTGTAACCAAGAGATTGGCCTGTTTACATGGTATCTCATCATCATTAAAACTTCAAGGACTGAAACAGAACAATACCTTGTAAAATAATGACTTGAACCAAGTGCATACACACTGTGTAAACACATGTTTTCCTTTTTTTTCAAGTTGGTTATTTGATTTGATATGCATTTAAGTTATGAAGAGAAGTATACCAAGTAACCACATGAGCTGAACATTCAAGTACTAATTCAGGTGCTGGTAATCCTTTTTTGTATTAAGATATGAAATGGGCTGACAAATTTCATGGGTTTGATGCCTTGTTTCTTATTTAATTAATTTTATAATACCAATTTTCACCATTAATATTTATAAATATTAATTACCATCACAACTGGCCCTGTCTCCTCTATAGGTCTCCTATCTGTTAATACCTTCCTCTTTGATTTCAGTGCATGCATGCGGTGGATTTGGTACATCAAAAATAGTTGGAATAGCATTCTAGATAAGTTGTCTGGTTCATGAATTCCGTTTCAGTGAAATGCATATCATACATTCTACAATTAGTATTCAAGTAATTTAAATCTTTCCTCATCATTTATCTGAACGACAACAATTAATAACCCATCTTTTACTTCTGTCAATAGAAAAAATTACAAAATGAATGTTTCTACCACTAGTTGAGGTATTTAATAATTAATTTCATAACATTTAAATTATAAATAGAAGTCCATATATATCAATAAGTACCAATTGCTTACGTTTAAAAATAAATATGGATGCAGGTGATCATGTAAATACTCAGCTACTTATAATTATTGAATTAGGGAAAAATTATCTGATTATAGTAATGTAATTTTAGAAGTCCAATTATATTATTAACAATAATAAAGTAAAATATACCTCCATCCCATAACATCTTCAGTGGCTCCAGTACATGTAACTGTAAGCTTATGTATATCTTACATACCCATTTTGTGATTAATAAGCTGATATTGTTCAATAAAATTTAATCAGATTTTGTCTGAAACAAATATAGATCTAGATAGATTTTGCTCGGGCCTACTGCTTGGGTCGCTAGAGCCCCGGCGCTCCATGAATTCAAAATGGCGTCTCATGTTAAAACGCGAAGTAACACGTCTTGTTATATATAGTCTTTGACCCAGTTAAACGTTACCTTCGATACAGATTCTATTTTAGACACGATCTCGTTTAAATTTTTGCCACGGATATATATATAATTATCGTCTGCGTACTTACTATGGTAATGTATAGAAATAGAAGCGTGACCGTAATAAATTATTATATGGATTAAGAGTGTGTCTGTAATTATAGATGATGATTGATGATGATTAGTGTTTTACGGCCACTTTTGTGCACATGGTAGGCTAAATGGACCGAACGACACCGAAAAGTAATGAAGCGAAGTCAAAGATGAAACACCCTTCAGATATGCCAACGCCGAGGTTCGAAGTCAGGTGGTAGTGATTTGTGGTCCAATGCGCTGCCAACTAGACCATGGAGGTGTAATTATAAAGACTAACCACCTTAAGTATTATGATATATATTAGAACGTAATATACACATATCTACAAAATCAAAATGGTAGGTTGCGAAACATATGTTATGATAACCCATATTATAGCATATTACTACAGAACGTTATAGATCGTAATAGATTATAGTATATTAAATTATGTTATATGGCATATCGTGTTAGAACATCAACCGTTTCCAATATAGTGATAAATACTCGAAAATGTGATTATATCCTTAATCCTTCAAAAGCTACATTGGCTCCAGGTTAAAAAGTAAATCTATTTCAACGATTTACTAAAAAATTATATATCTATATCAGTGATAGTGCTCCTAGACATCTATCTGGATCTCGTCTATTAGACACTCACTCCAGAAATACAGCTCATCTAATCGGATATTATTGCCGCTATCTATTTCAGATCATCGGGTTATATTGTATTTATCGTAACAGTCCCCCCCCCACATTATGCGACGTGTCTTGAAACTATAAACTCACCGTTTTAAGGTTGCTTTTCCCGATAATTAATATATCGATCGTTCAAATTTCCAATTTAGTTTTAGATACATTTTATCGTATTCGAATGTCTCCTTCTATTTTTTTGGGGGGGGATTTTAATAATATTATTATTACATTTAGACACACTACAGATTACAATGGGGCACATCAACAAACTATGACAAATTACAATTTGATAGAACGTATTACAATATATTACAGCACATAAGAAATAACGAGTGGGTGAGTGAGTGAGTGGGTGGGTGGGTGGGTGGGTGGGTGGGTGGTGAGTGAGTGAGTGAATGAGTGAGTGAGTGAGTGAGTGAGTGAGTGAGTGAGTGAGTGAGTGAGTGAGTGAGTGAGTGAGTGAGTGAGTGAGTGAGTGAGTGAGTGAGTGAGTGAGTGAGTGAGTGAGTGAGTGAGTGAGTGAGTGAGTGAGTGAGTGAGTGAGTGAGTGAGTGAGTGAGTGAGTGAGTGAGTGAGTGAGTGAGTGAGTGAGTGAGTGAGTGAGTGAGTGACAATTTAATGACACATACGCATAGAAATGCCATTCGAGGTTCATCTGAAAGAAACGGTATGATGTAATATCTTTTTCCTGACAACATACAGTAACCTTTATAAAGAATTAAAACAGATTTTAGTTTTGTTGTCAATCAGATATGCCATATACCAGGGAGTTACAGTAGTCTATACGAGATGTAACAAAGGCCTGGACTAGATTATATATATATATATATATATATATATATATATATATATATATATATATATATAAAACAAGCCGTTGACTTTACTTATGTAGCTACCAGACTATGACACCGGCTAGTTGATTATTATTTAATTTTTCACATTTCAGTATCACTTCCTTGTATCATCCATTGTTCAAGATGTCATGATTGGCGAATTATGGAATGTATATATTATAATAAAAGAAGCTCATTTCGTCTGTCCCGCTGAGATATCGCCTTACGAAGACTGGACCTGCATGGTCGCTGCCATTTATCTCCTGAAATGTACATCGACCTGAAAACCAACCACAGGAATTTCCGTGTGAACCTGTGTTCATCATCAGTTCCTACGTTCATACTCACTGTCGGCATCGACGTGTAGTCAACAAGTGAACGAAAAGAAAAAAGATAATTTTCTATTTGTACTTTTTTGGATCTTCCTGGATTACACTTATCCAGAAAGTGAACAGTTTTCACAACTCAGACATA